>JAQNBH010000011.1:14201294-14268794 GCA_028752905.1 Cladorhizidae sp. MBARI D1340-BT2
AGCTCCAGCTAACTCTGGCTGCAGCTACTTCTAGCTCCAGCTAACTCTGACTGAAGCTACTTCTAGCTCCAGCTAACTCTGGCTGCAGCTACTTCTAGCTCCAGCTAACTCTGGCTGCAGCTACTTCTAGCTCCAGCTAACTCTGGCTGCAGCTACTTCTAGCTCCAGCTAACTCTGACTGAAGCTACTTCTAGCTCCAGCTAACTCTGGCTGCAGCTACTTCTAGCTCCAGCTAACTCTGGCTGCAGCTACTTCTAGCACCAGCTAACTCTAGCTGTAGCTACTTCTAGCTCCAGCTAACTCTGGCTGCAGCTACTTCTAGCCCCAGCTAACTCTGACTGCAGCTACTTCTAGCTCCAGCTAACTCTGACTGCAGCTACTTCTAGCTCCAGCTAACTCTGACTGCAGCTACTTCTAGCTCCAGCTAACTCTGGCTGCAGCTACTTCTAGCTCCAGCTAACTCTGGCTGCAGTTGTTGCAGCTAACTGGCATATTTTTTCTCCCAGAAGCAGGTCACCCTATCATAGTCAATACTGGATTAGCTGACCGTCCCATACATCATTCAGCACATGCAACTAAATTTATGGAGATGCATAAAATTTAAAAAACCATGTCAATAAAAAACACATTCCTATTAATTGAGGCTGGTATATTGGTCCCACCACAATGGTAACCATCTCTAAGTGATCAGTTCTCCCAACAAACCCACCCAGTTGTGGGATGTGGACATGAGGTTTGCTGTGAAGGTGGCCACAGCTTCCGTGCTGTCACAGAGTTTCAACCACTCGCCTCATGTGGTCTAGCAAGTGTGTAACAGGGAGCATTCCTGCTGACACGGTGGTTCGGTGTGGACATGTGGGTTTTGGCTTGCCGACAGCTAGGTTTGATGTGCCTTATTTGGGGTTCAAAAACTCAGACAGCTGATGTGTTAGCGTGTGTGTAGTTGGATATGACTCGAACTCACCGTGAGGTCACATGACTTCAACTTGCTGTGAATTTCCAGGACTCTGGAGCTCTACCATAAATATAGCAGCCTAGGGCTAGAGCTACCAGACACTCCTTGTTGTGTTGTTGTGTTGTTGTGTTGTTGTTGTTGTGTTGTTGTTGTTGTTGTGTTGTTGTTGTTTGGAAGGTGGTGGGGGGGAGGGATTCATTTATTAATTTTATTATTTTTAATCGTTATTTTTACTGCTGGTAAGTCTTACAGAATGACGACTATCTGGAGATGAATATCTCTTTTTCATGCATCAGTTTAAAAAGGTGTTTTGGAGGTTGCCTTGTGCTCAAACAAATAACACAGCTGAGGTTAAAGGTTAATCCAGCTCACCTAACTCTGAAAGGGTCTGATTCTAACAGCACCTTAGCACACACACGATCCTGCAGATCATCCGATAGTCCTTGGCAATCAATTCACTGCAGTGACCCGACCCTGCTTCCCTAGGCTAGGAATGATGGTAACAAATTAGGCCGGGCATAGATTGAATATTCCTGAGAATGCCAATCACTTGATATGGTTCTTCATGTTAGCCTCGCCAGGTTGCCATGACGATAGTAAACATTTGCATGCCAACAGATTAGCCAATCAAGTAGGAAGTGAGATCATGTTGTTGCAATGTTTGTAGGTGGAGCTTGCTCTGCGAGTCCAACTGGACAATTTGGAGAGGCAGTTGGACAGCAGCGAGGGCAGCAGTGAAAGCATGGAGAATGACATTCAAATATATAGGTTGGTGAGATGAAATAAGCTTTGCTGTTGCTGTTGTTGTTGTTCTGATGCAGTACGAAATACATGCACCCCAGCTCATAATGGTCGTCTACATGAGATAAATTCTCTCTCCTCTCTCTCCTGCTATCAGTAGTGCCTTAGACAATATTAAGTCCATTTTGATTGGTCAGTCATATGTGTCTCATTTTAATTCCCCTCCCCCCAAAAAAAAACAATTACATCATTTGGGGGCACTTAGAAAGCTTGGGGAATACAATTTCATTGGTCAGGTAATTTGACGAATGACTACAAGTCTGAACAAATTTAGACATCTCGACCAGCATAGGATCTAGACATCCTCGGGCGGTTTGTAGCGTGCTCTTGTTACACTAGGGTTACGCCAGCCAAAGCCTCCAGGCTATTCATAATTCTCCTGCTTAGATGATAGGGACTCAGTGCCAACAACCCTTGTTTTAATACCTCTCAGAGTAACCCTTGTTTTAATACCTCTCAGAGTAATCCTTGTTTTAATACCTCTCAGAGTAATCCTTGTTTTAATACCCCTCAGAGTAACCCTTGTTTTAATACCCCTCAGAGTAACCCTTGTTTTAATACCCCTCAGAGTAACCCTTGTTTTAATACCCCTCAGAGTAACCCTTGTTTTAATACCCCTCAGAGTAACCCTTGTTTTAATACCCCTCAGAGTAACCCTTGTTTTAATACTCCTCAGAGTAACCCTTGTTTTAATACCTCTCAGAGTAACCCTTGTTTTAATACTTCTCAGTAACCCTTGTTTTAATACCTCTCAGAATAACCCTTGTTTTAATATCCCTCAGAGTTACCCTTGTTTTAATACCTCTCAGAGTAACCCTTGTTTTAATACCTCTCAGAGTAACCCTTGTTTTAATACCTCTCAGAGTAACCCTTGTTTTAATACCCCTCAGAGTAACCCTTGTTTTAATACCTCTCAGAGTAACCCTTGTTTTAATACCTCTCAGAGTAACCCTTGTTTTAATACCTCTCAGAGCAGCCCTTGTTTTAATATATACCTCTCAGAGTAAACCTCACAGTTCATTAGTGGTAATTAACCAGAATGTCTTGCGACAATTCCTACTAATCACTCTATTAAATGTAATCCTTCTTAATCCCCAAGTGAGTCTCTGGCTTCACCCCACTTGCAAGTATGTAACTGTGTTATCCCTTAGAGCAGTGTGAGCTGTGTCTTAATTAGAGTACATAAACAGAGCTGCCTCTTAAACTGAGCTTCAAATTCTAGAGGTTGGAGAAGCTATCGCATATTGTCTCTATACTTAGTCATGTATTGGCTAAAAAAATCAAGTGACCTCTGTCTGACCTTACCAAATCTAACACTCTCTAAGTTGGCAGTAGCAACATTTGTGACTTTGCAGGTGCTTGCTTGGTCACCATAAACTTCTATCTCTGCACGGACAGAAAGATGCACTCCACTCTCACCAGCACGCTCCGTGGGGAGGCCCGTGGCAAAAGCAATAAGCAACGAACTTTGCGCATAAATTAAAGTTTGTCGGATTTTATTACTTTATGAATTTCAATATACACTTCCTATAGTATACTACACACTTCCTGTAGTATACTAGACACTCTATAGTATACTAGGCACTTCCTCACTACATTAAACACTTCCTATAGTACACTATATACTTCCTGTAGTATACTAGACACTTATATAGTATACTAGGCACTTCCTCTACTACATTAAACACTTGCTGTAGTACACTATACACTTCCTCTAATATACATACTAGACATTTCCTCTAGTATACTAGACACTCCTGCGATAGCTCCTTCAACTTGTTGAAATTACAGGGACACATTTTACTACAGATAAATTTGCAATATATATGACATCCTTCTTAAACTCTGCAGGTGTGGAGATTTTGTTTGGCACATCAAACACACACCATTTCTGCCCTTCCCTTCTCCGCTTGGGAACGTCTCTTCAAATCTTACCAGCATGGAGCTGGCCGTGCTCCAGCGGGCTGAGGATTACCTCTGGAGGCAGATGGTCGTGAAGAGGAACAGAAAGATGGCGATGAAGATCAACACACTGCTCAGGACGCAGAGAAACCACACCTACTTTCTCGGACTAGGAGCAGGTTGGCATTAAAAAGTGCATTTAAAAATAGACGTGATTAACCTGTGTGTGGCTTAGAGGTGGTACTTGTTTACTCTTGAGTGTGACTATTGCATGCCGATGAGAAGTTACACAATCACAAGCATAGTTAAACCAATACAGAATTAAACACTCAAAAGATTGCTAATTGGCCTCGAGCCTTCAATCGGTGGTCCAGGCTCAGAAGTGGGAGGGGCAGCCCAATAAGTGCCCGTCCCTGCCTTGCTGACCTCAGTGCATCACAACACAGCATGAGCAAGCCATGTGACTGAGGGGTACACCCACCATGTACCCCCGCCATGTAGAGGCAGGAAGATGGAGGAAGGGGGAGAACAGAAAACGGACAGGACTCGACGTATGCAAGAGGGACGGGAGGAACAGGGTGTGAGAAATTATACGGAGGTCGTGTGCAGAAGTTTATCAGGGCTGTCCACCCCCCCCCCCCCCCCCCCCCCCCCAACCCCATCCCTCCCAAAACTCCCTCCGCCAAAGAAGCCTTAAATAAAAAATGCAAATCTGGCGTGCTTGCATCATTACATATTTAGCATCCCACTTGATTAGGTGTGAGGCTGTGGTGTAATCTTAGAGTCCTGTGGACCCAAACATCAGTTAGACACTTTTCACCCACAGCTAAAGTGGCTTGGACATAACAGCAGTTCACACCTGACCTTTAACCCTAATGTTGCTGCTTTGATCCGCCACAAACACCTTATAAGCTGCAACTGGCATCACTATATTGTTTCATGTTTTCACATAAATAAATCATATGTGAAAAGGTGTGACTTCATAGATACCCACAATGCTGTAGTCAATCAAGGTGGGCATGGTATCTTGTGTGGCACGCCATGTTCAGGAACCTCTAGTCTCCATTAACTGCTGCTAGGATGGCTAGCTACTCTTGTCTTCATAACTCTGCTAGCTGCTGCTTGGATGGCTAGCTACTCTTGTCTCCATAACTCTGCTAGCTGCTGCTGGGATGCACTAGCTACTCTTGTCTCCATAACTCTGCTAGCTGCTGCTTGGATGGCTAGCTACTCTTGTCTCCATAACTCTACTAGCTGCTGCTGGGATGGCTAGCTACTCTTGTCTCCATAACTCTGCTAGCTGCTTCTTGGATGGCTAGCTACTCTTGTCTCCATAACTCTACTAGCTGCTGCTTGGATGGCTAGCTACTCTTGTCTCCATAACTCTACTAGCTGCTGCTTGGATGGCTAGCTACTCTTGTCTCCATAACTCTGCTAGCTGCTGCTGGGATGCACTAGCTACTCTTGTCTCCATAACTCTGCTAGCTGCTGCTTGGATGGCTAGCTACTCTTGTCTCCATAACTCTACTAGCTGCTGCTGGGATGGCTAGCTACTCTTGTCTCCATAACTCTGCTAGCTGCTTCTTGGATGGCTAGCTACTCTTGTCTCCATAACTCTACTAGCTGCTGCTTGGATGGCTAGCTACTCTTGTCTCCATAACTCTACTAGCTGCTGCTTGGATGGCTAGCTACTCTTGTCTCCATAACTATGCTAGCTGCTGCTGGGATGGCTAGCTACTCTTGTCTCCTTAACTCTGCTAGCTGCTGCTTGGATGGCTAGCTACTCTTGTCTCCATAACTATGCTAGCTGCTGCTGGGATGGCTAGCTACTCTTGTCTCCATAACTCTGCTAGCTGCTACTGGGATGCACTAGCTACTCTTGTCTCCATAACTCTGCTAGCTGCTGCTTGGATGGCTAGCTACTCTTGTCTCCGTAACTCTGCTAGCTGCTGCTTGGATGGCTAGCTACTCTTGTCTCCATAACTCTACTAGCTGCTGCTTGGATGGCTAGCTACTCTTGTCTCCATAACTCTGCTAGCTGCTGCTGGGATGCACTAGCTGCTCTTGTCTCCATAACTCTACTAGCTGCTGCTTGGATGGCTAGCTACTCTTGTCTCCGTAACTCTGCTAGCTGCTGCTTGGATGGCTAGCTACTCTTGTGTCCATAACTCTGCTAGCTGCTGCTGGGATAGCTAGCTACTCATGACAGGCTACCAAAATCCCAAAAGCTGCATGCATTTACAAGAAGAAGATATCCTTTGCTGCAGTCACAATAACTGTTTAGTCCTCTCAATCCAAAAGGCCAGATCATGAGTTTGTTCTAATTATAAGCAATTATGGCTCTGCCTGCTTCAAGTAAATATAGCTTGTTGTCATGCCAACCATATATATTTATTAGTCCTTAATGTTAATGTGTGCTAATGGAACAACACTTTTCTCTGAGTCATGCACATCCTCCACTCTAAGTGTGATCTCTCTCTCTCCAATGAGCCTGTGACATCATAAAACAGAGAGGCATTTATGACATAATGTGAATTGCTTCGAGGTACTTCAGAAATGCACACTAATTATGATAATAATTAGTAACACTACTTAATAAGTTAACGCTGGTGCACATTTCTGACGTTACTCCATAAATATCAGTTGAGCACTATTATGTACCTCCCCCATGCATGCATGCATGAAGCAATGTTAAGCAATGTTAAGTAAGTGCTGAAACTAGCTGACTAGTGATTCCCGGGCATGTTGCAGTGAATCATCTCAGCGAGTTAGTGTTGATGTACATTCTGACATTGCTCTCTGTCGAGCACTTTTGTTACTTGAGAGATTGACAGCAAGATCCTCTCTCTGGTCTTCAACATGGAGTGACCTGTTGATGGCCTAGCTATGCATGCCTCCCACTAGTATGCACATGCACATGGAGTCACATACACGCAAGTCCTCTCCTGTCATGACAAACTCTGGTTATTTAAAAATTATTATTATTCGGTGACTGCACCGTCTCTAAGGGTTCTGTCTATAATGTTTGCCCATCGTCGGAACTGCCTTGCACATTTGTTAGTCCATCGGACACAGAGAGGAAGACATATTTGTCCAGGACTTTTCACAATCCCATGATGGCTAAAAATAACCTGCAAGCTCTCTTAATCCAGCCACGTCCATATTTGCAATTAATTTATGATTCACTGCTAAATGATGTAATGGAGTGGATGTTGTGTTAATTGCCGTGGGTTGCTTGGATCTCCAGTAAACATGCTGCACTCTGCAGTGGTAATGTTTGGCTTGAGTCACTCACTACTTGAACTCACTGCAGGACACTTCTTGAGTGAGAAGAATGTGGTGGACAGACTCAGGAAGAGAGGCTTCACAGTGGAGCACATAGCAGCTGACCAAGTCATCAATGGGTAAGTCCGTCTGATCACCACACCTCCTGTCCCGTTTATTCCGCATAATGTCACAATATGCATGCATTGACCTTTAGCCCTAGCCTTGACCTTAGGCATTGGTCTGGTCAATCCTTGCCCTGGATAATCCGAGCCACCATAATCCTCATCCCTTGCCCTGGCTAATCCTAGCCCTAATCCTATCCCGTCCCTTGCCCTGGCTAATCCTAGCCCTAATCCTATCCCGTCCCTTGCCCTGGCTAATCCTAGCCCTAATCCTATCCCATCCCTTGCCCTGGCTAATCCTAGCCCTAATCCTACCCCGTCCCTTGCCCTGGCTAATCCTAGCCCTAATCCTATCCCACCCCTTGCCCTGGCTAATCCTAGCCATAATCCTATCCCATCCTTGCCCTGGCTAATCCTAGCCCTGATCCTATCCCGTCCCTTGCCCTGGCCCTGATCCTATCCCGTCCCTTGCCCTGGCTAATCCTAGCCCTAATCCTATGTCCTCGTCCCTTGCCCTGGCTAATCCTAGCCCTAATCATCCCGTCCCTTGCCCTGGCTAATCCTAGCCCTAATCCTATCCCATCCCTTGCCCTGGCTAATCCTAGCCCTGATCCTATCCCATCCCTTGCCCTGGCTAATCCTAGCCATAATATGTAGTCCTCCCAGTTTTGTCCCCACCAATTATTTCATCATTATGTTCCTCCCCAGGTCATCTGTGCCTCATAACATCATAGAGCTGGGTGACCCAAGCTCTGTGGCCAGAATCATGCGCATTGACCCCACAGCAGAGGCCCCCAGGGCAACTAGCCAATACACACTTGACCAGAGCAGACTGGATGCCTTGTGGAGGAAGTACTTTACTACCACAGCCAGGTAAGCCATTTGGATAGTATTACCACCTCTACTACTCATGATTGATGAGGTTCATATAACCAGATATAGAACATACTCAACAGATTAAACTATCTCTGTCTAAGATTGTAAAGTCTACAGACTTTTGAACTTTTGTCTATCACTACTATATACTTGATCACAATAACCACGAGGCTTGTCACCGGAGGTCATGGGACCTGGGCCCCTAATGTGTTGCTGTAAGAGATTGGTCCAAAGTAGTTTGTATCCACCTCTGTCTTGGTTCAGGATGGGGTTGTGAATCCGATATGGATGCCTTCTCTTATGCTTCGTTTGATCCACTTCAGCCCTAGTGCCAGACTCATGGTCAAAGTGATCAAGTCAGTAGTAGTCAAAGAAAGCTCAAAGAAAGCTCGAAGAAAGTATATAGCCTTATTCAGAGGTAGTTTTTTAATCTGTTTATTATTATTATTATTATTATTATTATTATTATTATTATTATTATTATTATTATTATTATTATTATTATTATTATTATTATTATTATTATTGATCACTATTACTAATACTATTATTATTTTATTATTATTATTACTACATGTATTACTATTGCTGTTCACTATTTTATTATTATTTTTATTATTACTATTATTATTAGTAGTAGTAGTAATATTATTATTATTATTATTATTATTATTATTATTATTATTATTATTATTATTATTATTATTATTATTATTATTATTATTATTATTATTATTATTATTATTATTATTATTATTATTAATATTATCAGCGTCAGTATCAGCATCATCATTATTATAATTGCACTGCTCTGTGTTATAGGACACAAAGGATTTTATCAACAGTATAATAATTTTGTTGGCCATATCAGTCATTTGCTATATATATAATTAGATAGTAATGAAAATAATAGAGTAATGAAAATAATAGCACAATCGAGTCATACATTATACAACCTCTCACTATACACAGTCCCGGCCATCAACTAGAGCCCAAAGACAGTACACAGTCCCTCTCAGAACACGACGGAATTAAACACCCCAAACTCTTGTCAGAGAAACCTCAAGGAGAAACATGGGACCATGAAGTGCAGGAACTTCTTCAGTTCAGTGCGAGTCCTCACCTACAGACAGTTAGTAGTGAAGCAAGACTGATGATGCCTTCAGGCATTGGCAGCTGCATAATGCTGTACCTTACAACTCTCATTTTCTTTTTATAGTTGTATATACTCTGGTCATTTTAACTTAGCAAATTTCAAATAAAATTATGCAACTCTGCGATGTCCATTTAATTAGCTTCGACTCCATTGATGTAACTATATATATATATATATACATAATTATACATGATTTTGGTGTCCTTCATCTTTAATATATATACCATCACTGGATAATTATCTGTCTAAATTTATATTCTCAACTTAATTTTATAAAATGTGGTGACCTGCTCTACTTCTGGTCATTTAAATATTATATATTGCCTATAGATTGTTATTATTATATTATTTAAATGTCTAAAGATGATCATTACTTAAAGCCTGTCTTGCATTTAAAACTCGTGACAGATTTATTAATCTTCATACTGCTGAGCTTGTTAAGGCAACCACATATATTGCAGCACAGTATAATACTATGTAAAAGTAACTAACACTCTATATATATATGTTTAAAAATCTACTTAATTAATAATATCCACAATACTAAGTTATGAGTGTCCCACTGCTCAAGAAGGATGGAGGGGAGAGGAAGAACCAGTCGCCATACAACAGTTCCTTTCTCCTCTGCCACCACTTCCCTGCCCAATACATAACACACTCACCCACCTCCTCCATCATTGCATCACTTACTCCCTCCACACCTTACCCCAAAAGCAATGCCACCTTTCCATCCTTACCCACTCTTCTAAATTCATCCAGCCACTGTCCTGTCCCTACAATTCTATACACCTTGTCCATCAGTATCAGCCGATCCCTCTCAAATTCCCCGCACATCAACCAAGAAATGTTCCACATGTTCCCCTGCTCCACTATCATACATGATACACTAACTACCCCACATCTCTTCTTGTCCTCTAACATCCCAGCTGATGCAGTCTTCAGTCGAAATTGCAACTGCACACCTTCCTGACAATTGGACCTCTTATACCTCTCCACCCCTGCACCATTCTTTGCCAATTTATAAAACTTCAGTGCACTCTTGCCATTTATTTCCTCCTCCCACCCATTTCTCACCTTCAATTTCCCCTTCCACTCACTGACCCTACCTCATTGTTTACTTCTCAAGATCTCATTATTCCCACCATCTGATTCCTCCATCCTCTCTAAGTTTATTTACAACTATTTTTACCAATCTGCTCACCTCCAATCTCTTACCATTCATCTCTTCCCTCCTCTCCTCCAGCTTCCTCCACCCCATACCTCCTGTATTGCCACTCCTGCTACTGTATTACTTGACCCCAACAATCTCCTACCTACTCTCATCTGTGCTGACTCCAACTTCTTGCAAGCATTATGTCCTCCTGTCCACCACACTTCAGCTGCATACTCCATACTAGGTCTCACTAGAAGCTCCCACACCATTCTTCCTCTGTCTACTTCCACCTGCCCATTCACTCTACTCATCCATGTCACCTTTCCAATCCACTCTTCTGCCTTCTTTGCCATCTTCTCTAATAAACATTACCCTTTAGCTTCCTATCAGACCATACTCCCAAGAACTTGAATTCATTGACCTCTTCCAAAATCTCCTCACCAATCCTCCAATGCACTCCTGCTTCCTTCTTCCCTACCCATGACCTTGCTCTTCTTACTATTAAACTCCATCTTCCACCTTAACACATAAGCCTGTACCACATCCAACATAGCTTGCAGTTCCACCCCTGAGTCTGCCAGAAGAACATCATCTGCATACATAAATGCCCCACACCTTCCACTTTGACTCCTAGCTCAGCTCTCCAACTCCTCTGCCATTCCCATCAAATAAATATTGAACAGAAGTGGAGACAAAGGACATTCCTGCCTAAGTCCATTCTCCTCAGCGAACCATCACCGTCGTCTCCACTCCACTATACAAGGACCCATAGTGCTTGCAAGAATCCTCGCATTACAGCATTCCAATGATGAGCGCTAGCCATTCACTTATTAGCCTTTAACTACCTCCCTGACTCAAACTCTAGCCATCACATAACTCGAGCCATTGCCCCAACCATAACCCTAGCCACTGCCCTGGCCATCCCATCCCTAATCCTAGTCACCGCAAAGCATTACCCTGGTCCTATAGCTGAAGCAGTACCGATCTGTACAACATTAATGTTATCATGATGATGTAATACCAGGCACCTAGAGGACTTGAAAGAGCGGGAAGATAAAACTTTTAATCACAGAAAAACTGGAACTCTTTCAAAACTTGCTCCGTTACCAGCGGATTGCTCGAGCCTGTATATAGCAGAAAAAATCCAACCGAGTTAAGGAAAATAGATTCGGAACGTGTATATAGAAGAATCAGAAGTAGAGTCTCATTCTTCTTCCTAAATCGAACTAGTTAATGATTACACTGGAAACAAGAATACAGCAATATTCAGGACATCCCATAACTCGACCATCCCCAAAATGATGTTTCTTGATTCAAGATTGGCAAGTTCTGATAAAAACCTTTATTTAACCATTCCATACTCACTAATAACAGTCCTTGTCCATGGATAACTTAGATCTCTGTATTTCTATTTCTAATTCCTATTTCTAATTCTCTAAGCATGTCAATTTTTGAAGAGGAAGTTCTTACTTCTCTATCCTTCCTCGATGCTTCCAAAGCAACTGGGCCTGATGGTCCTGGTGTCCTTCAAAGTGTAAACTCTATACAATACTCTCTATCATCTATTTTTTGTCTTTCACAAAGCAAAAGACTGATGCACTCACAACAATCTTCAAATTCACAAAACTTCAGCTCTCTACCTCTCTTGTGGTAGAGCATTAAGTTATGATAAAATATGTGATCACTTTTTTCAAATTATTTTTCATCAGCTCAATCTGGATTCCGGAGAAACAACTCAACTCGACTTTTGCTCTTCCTATATATATACCAATACGTTTGATAAGAAAGTGTGTAGAGATACAGTTTATCTGGATGTAAGAAGAGCATTTGATAGTGCACCACCATCATGAACTTCTTAAACTCTGGTCACATGGGATCACTGGCTAACTGCGGCAGTGGTTCAGAGCATATTTGTTGTCACATTTCAGAAGGCAACCTAATTTTGCCAGTCTTCCGATCTTTTACCTGTTTCCTCAGGGGTGCTGCAAGGCAGTCTTCTTGGACCAATTCTGTACATTAATGATGAAGAGTTTCCAACCTTCTTCGCTATGCCGATGACACCAAGTGGTACCCTCAGTTTCCTT
The DNA here is from genome assembly GCA_028752905.1 of Cladorhizidae sp. MBARI D1340-BT2. Lineage (NCBI taxonomy): Eukaryota > Metazoa > Porifera > Demospongiae > Poecilosclerida > Cladorhizidae > Cladorhizidae sp. MBARI D1340-BT2. Next base: position 14,213,611 of record JAQNBH010000011.1, read on the forward strand.
GTGGCTTAACAGAACTCTAGATTCTCTCATGTCTTGGGCAAGTCATTCAAAACTACCTCTAAGTGTAACGTCATGAGAAAAATAAGTTGTTGATCATTACCTCACTAATTCCACCTTGACATCCAACAATTTAACAATTTAACTCAGGATCTATCGTGGGACTATTGTTTTATCTCTGCAAGGCATTCAAGGTGCTTGGCTTAATACATCGATCTTCAGTAGCTCTCTAACAACCCTTGTAAGGAGAAAACTCTGATACGCTCTAAATCAATGTATATATTACTCGGTGATTTGGCGACCTTACTTAATAAAGGATATAAGTCTCTTGAGTCTATTGTGGCTACTAAGTACATTTTTTAATGACTTCCAGTCAAACTCACTTTTTGGATCCAAATATTTTCTCACTAATGAAATTCTTTGAATTCCATGACATTATATTATATATTTCAAGGAAGTCACCATTTCTGCCCTTCCCTTCTCCGCTTGGGAACGTCTCTTCAAATCTTACCAGCATGGAGCTGGCCGTGCTCCAGCGGGCTGAGGATTACCTCTGGAGGCAGATGGTCGTGAAGAGGAACAGAAAGATGGCAATGAAGATCAACACACTACTCAGGACGCAGAGAAACCACACCTACTTTCTCGGACTAGGAGCAGGTTGGCATTAAAAAGTGCATTTTAAAATAGACGCGATTAACCTGTGTGTGGCTTAGAGGTGGTACTTGTTTACTCTTGAGTGCGACTATTGCATGCCGGATGAGAAGTTACACAATCACAAGCATAGTTAAACCAATACAGAATTAAACACTCAAAAGATTGCTAATTGGCCTCGAGCCTTCAATCGGTGGTCCAGGCTCAGAAGTGGGAGGGGCAGCCCCATAAGTGCCCGTCCCTGCCTTGCTGACCTCAGTGCATCACAACACAGCATGATCAAGCCGTGTGACTGAGGGGTACACCCACCATGTACCCCCGCCATGTAGAGGCAGGAAGATGGAGGAAGGGGGAGAACAGAAAACGGACAGGACTCGACGTATGCAAGAGGGACGGGAGGAACAGGGTGTGAGAAATTATACGGAGGTCGTGTGCAGAAGTTTATCAGGGCTGTCCACCAACCCCCCCCCCCCCCCCCAACCCATCCCTCCCCAAAACTCCCTCCCCCAAAGAAACCTTAAATAAAAAATGCAAATCTGGCGTGCTTGTAAATAGTCATCCCACTTGATTAGGTGTGAGGCTGTGGTGTAATCTTAGAGTCCTGTGGACCCAAACATCAGTTAGACACTTTTCACCCACAGCTAAAGTGGCTTGGACATAACAGCAGTTCACACCTGACCTTTAACCCTAATGTTGCTGCTTTGATCCGCCACAAACACCTTATAAGCTGCAACTGGCATCACTATATTGTTTCATGTTTTCACATAAATAAATCATCATATATGAAAAGGTGTGACTTCATAGATACCCACAATGCTGTAGTCAATCAAGGTGGGCATGGTATCTTGTGTGGCACGCCATGTTCAGGAAACTCTTGTCTCCATTAACTCTTCTAGCTGCTGCTGGGATGGCTAGCTACTCTTGTCTCCATAACTCTGCTAGCTGCTGCTTGGATGGCTAGCTACTCTTGTCTCCATAACTCTGCTAGCTGCTGCTGGGATGCACTAGCTACTCTTGTCTCCATAACTCTACTAGCTGCTGCTTGGATGGCTAGCTACTCTTGTCTCCATAACTCTGCTAGCTGCTGCTGGGAAGGATAGCTACTCTTGTCTCCATAACTCTGCTAGCTGCTGCTGGGATGGCTAGCTACTCTTGTCTCCATAACTCTGCTAGCTGCTACTTGGATGGCTAGCTACTCGTCTCCATAACTCTGCTAGCTGCTGCTTGCATGGCTAGCTACTCTTGTCTCCATAACTCTACTAGCTGCTGCTTGGATGGCTAGCTACTCTTGTCTCCATAACTCTGCTAGCTGCTGCTGGGAAGGATAGCTACTCTTGTCTCCATAACTCTGCTAGCTGCTGCTGGGAAGGATAGCTACTCTTGTCTCCATAACTCTGCTAGCTGCTGCTGGGATGGCTAGCTACTCATGACAGGCTACCAAAATCCCAAAAGCTGCATGCATTTACAAGAAGAAGATATCCTTTGCTGCAGTCATAATAACTGTTTAGTCCTCTCAATCTAAAAGGCCAGATCATGAGTTTGTTCTAATTATAAGCAATTATGGCTCTGCCTGCTTCAAGTAAATATAGCTTGTTGTCATGCCAACCATATATATATTTATTAGTCCTTATAGTGTGCTAATGGAACAACACTTTTCTCTAAGTCATGCACATCCTCCACTTTAGTGTGATCTCTCTCTCCAATGAGCCTGTGACATCATAAAACAGAGCGGCATTTATGACTTAGTGTGAATTGCTTCGAGGTACTTCAGAAATGCACACTAATTATGATAATAATTAGTAACACTACTTAATAAGTTAACGCTGGTGCACATTTCTGACGTTACTCCATAAATATCAGTTGAGCACTATTATGTACCTCCCCCATGCATGCATGCATGAAGCAATGTTAAGCAATGTTAAGTAAGTGCTGAAACTAGCTGACTAGTGATTCCCGGGCGTGTTGGAGTAAATCATCTCAGCGAGTTAGTGTTGATGTACATTCTGACATTGCTCCATGACTCTCTGTCGAGCACTTTTGTTACTTGAGAGATGGACAGCAAGACCCTCTCTCTGGTCATCAACATGGAGTGACCTGTTGATGGCCTAGCTATGCATGCCTCCCACTAGTATGCACATGTACATGGAGTCACATACATGCAAGTCCTCTCCTGTCATGACAAACTGGTTATTTTTTAATTATTATTATTCGGTGACTGCACCGTCTCTAAGGGTTCTGTCTATAAGAGTGTTTGCCCATCGTCGGAACTGCCTTGCACATTTGTTAGTCCATCAGACACAGAGAGGAAGACATATTTGTCCAGGACTTTTCACAATCCCATGATGGCTAAAAAATAACCTACAAGCTCCCTTAATCCAGCCACGCCCATATTTGCAATTAATTTATGATTCTGCAAATTTCCAACTGCTAAATGATGTAATGGAGTGGACGTTGTGTTAATTGCCGTGGGTTGCTTGTATCTCCAGTAAACATGCTGCACTCTGCAGTGGTAATGTTTGGCTTGAGTCACTCACTACTTGAACTCACTGCAGGACACTTCTTGAGTGAGAAGAATGTGGTGGACAGACTCAGGAAGAGAGGCTTCACAGTGGAGCACATAGCAGCTGACCAAGTCATCAATGGGTAAGTCTGTCTGATCACCACACCCTCCTGTCCCGTTTATTCCGCATGATGTCATAATATGCATGCATTGACCTTTAGCCCTAGCCTAGAGCTTAGGTCAACCCTTGCCCTGGCTAATCCTAGCCACCATAATCCTCATCTCTTGCCCTGGCTAATCCTAGCCCTAATCCTATCCCGTCCCTTGCCCTGGCTAATCCTAGCCCTGATCCTATCCCATCCCTTGCCCTGGCTAATCCTAGCCATAATCCTACCCCGTCCCTTGCCCTGGCCCTAATCATGTAGTCCTCCCCAGTTTTACCCCACCAATTATTTCATCATTATGTTCCTCCGCAGGTCATCTGTGCCTCATAACATCATAGAGCTGGGTGACCCAAGCTCTGTGGCCAGAATCATGCGCATTGACCCCACAGCAGAGGCCCCCAGAGCAACTAGCCAATACACACTGGACCAGAGCAGACTGGATGCCTTGTGGAGGAAGTACTTTACTACCACAGCCAGGTAAGCCATTTGGATAGTATTACCACCTCTACTACTCATGATTGATGAGGTTCATATAACCAGATATAGAACATACTCAACAGATTAAACTATCTCTGTCTAAGATTGTAAAGTCTACAGACTTTTGAACTTTTGTCTATCACTACTATATACTTGATCACAATAACCACCAGGCTTGTCACCGGAGGTCATGGGACCTGGGCCCCTAATGTGTTGCTGTAAGAGATTGGTCCAAAGTAGTTTGTATCCACCTCTGTCTTGGTTCAGGATGGGGTTGTGAATCCGATATAGATGCCTTCTCTTATGCCTCATTTGATCCACTTCAGCCCTAGTGCCAGACTCATGGTCAAAGTGATCAAGTCAGTAGTAGTCAAAGAAAGCTCAAAGAAAGCTCGAAGAAAGTATATAGCCTTATTCAGAGGTAGTTTTTTAATCTGTTGATTATTATTGATTATTATTATTATTATTATTATTACTATTATTATTATTATTATTATTATTATTATTATTATTATTATTATTATTATTATTATTATTATTATTATTATTATCACTATTACTAATACTATTATTATTTTATTATTATTATTACTACATGTATTACTATTGCTATTCACTATTTTATTATTATTTTTATTATTACTATTATTATTAGTAGTAGTATTATTATTATTATTATTATTATTATTATTATTATTATTATTATTATTATTATTATTATTATTATTATTATTATTATTATTATTATTATTATTATTATTATTATTATTAATATTATCAGCGTCAGCATCAGCATCATCATTATTATAATTTCATGAGAAGCACTACTCTGTGTTATAGGACACAAAGGATTTTATCAACAGTATAATAATTTTGTTGGCCATATCAGTCATTTGCTATATATATAATTAGATAGTAATGAAAATAATAGCACAATCGAGTCATACATTATACAACCTCTCACTATACACAGTCCCGGCCATCAACTATCCCCTTCAGAGCCCAAAGACAGTACACAGTCCCTCTCAGAACACGACGGAATTAAACACCCCAAACTCTTGTCAGAGAAACCTCAAGGAGAAACATGGGACCATGAAGTGCAGGAACTTCTTCAGTTCAGTGCGAGTCCTCACCTACAGACAGTTAGTAGTGAAGCAAGACTGATGATGCCTTCAGGCATTGGCAGCTGCATAATGCTGTACCTTACAACTCTCATTTTCTTTTTATAGTTGTATATACTCTGGTCATTTTAACTTAGCAAATTTCAAATAAAATTATGCAACTCTGCGATGTCCATTTAATTAGCTTCGACTCCATTGATGTAACTATATATATATATATATACATAATTATACATGATTTTGGTGTCCTTCATCTTTAATATATATATACCATCACTGGATAATTATTTGTCTAAATTTATATTCACAAGTTTATTTTATAAAATGTGGTGACCTGCTCTACTTCTGGTCATTTAAATATTATATATTGCCTATAGATTGTTATTATTATATTATTTAAATGTCTAAAGATGATCATTACTTAAAGCCTGTCTTGCATTTAAAACTCGTGACGGATTTATTAATCTTCATACTGCTGAGCTTGTTAAGGCCACCACATATATTGCAGCACAGTATAATACTATGTAAAAGTAACTAACACTCTATATAATTATGTTTAAAATCTACTTAATTAATAATATCCACAATACTAAGTTATGAGTGTCCCACTGCTTAAGAAGGAGGGAGGGGAGGGGAAGAACCAGTCGCCATACAACAGTTCCTTTCTCCTCTGCCACCACTTCCCTGCCCAATACATAACACACTCACCCACCTCCTCCATCACTGCATCACTTACTCCCTCCACACCTTTCCCCAAAAGCAATGCCCACCTTTCCATCCTTACCCACTCTTCTAAATTCATCCAGCCACTGTCCTGCCCCTACAATTCTATACACCTTGTCCATCAGTACCAGCCGATCCCTCTCAAATTCCCCGCAAATCAACCAAGAAATGTTCCACATCTTCCCCTGCTCCACTATCATACATGATACACTAACTACCCCACATCTCTTCTTATCCTCTTAACATCCCAGCTGATGCAGTCTTCAGTCTAAATTGCAACCGCACACCTTCCTGACCATTGGACCTCTTATACCTCTCCACCCCTGCACCATTCTTTGCCAATTTATAAAACTTCAGTGCACTCTTGCCATTTATTTCCTCCTCCCAGTCCTTCTCATTTCTCACCTTCAATTTCCCCTTCCACTCACTGACCCAACCTCATTGTTTAGTTCTCAAGATCTCATTATTCCCACCATCTGATTCCTCCATCCTCTCTAAGTTTATTTACAACTATTTTTACCAATCTGCTCACCTCCAATCTCTTAACCATTCATCTCTTCCCTCCTCTCCTCCAGCTTCCTCCACCCCATACCTCCCTGTATTGCTACTCCTGCTACTGTATTACTTGCCCCCAACAATCTCCTACCCACTCTCATCTGTGCTGACTCCAACTTCTTGCAAGCATTATGTCCTCCTGTCCACCACACTTCAGCTGCATACTCCATACTAGGTCTCACTAGAAGCTCCCACACCATTCTTTCTCTGTCTACTTCCACCTACCCATTCACTCTACTCATCCATGTCACCTTTCCAATCCACTCTTCTGCCTTCTTTGCCATCTTCTCTAATAAACATTACCCATTACTTCCTATCAAACCATACTCCCAAGAACTTGACCTCTTCCAAAATCTCCTTACCAATCCTCCAATGCACTCCTGCTTCTTTCTTCCCTACCCATGACCTTGCTCTTCTTGCTATTAAACTTCATCTTCCACCTTAACACATAAGCCTGTGTACCACATCCAACATAGCTTGCAGTTCCAACCCTGAGTCTGCCAGAAGAATATCATCTGCATACATAAATGCCCCACACCTTCCACTTTGACTCCTAGCTCAGCTCTCCAACTCCTCTGCCATTCCCATCAAATAAATATTGAACAGAAGTGGAGACAAAGGACATTCCTGCCTAAGTCCATTCTCCTCAGCGAACCATCACCGTCGTCTCCACTCCACTATACAAGGACCCATAGATCCTCGCATTACAGCATTCCAATGATGAGCACTAGCCATTCACTTATTAGCCTTTAACTACCTCCCTGACTCAAACTCTAGCCATCACATAACTCGAGCCATTGCCCCAACCATAACCCTAGCCACTGCCCTGGCCATCCCATCCCTAATCCTAGTCACCGCAAAGCATTACCCTGGTCCTATAGCTGAAGCACCGATCTGTACAACATTAATGTTATCATGATGATGTAATGCCAGGCCCCAATTCACCTAGAGGACTTGAAAGAGCGGGAAGATAAAACTTTTAATCACAGAAAAACTGGAACTCTTTCAAAACTTGCTCCGTTACCAGCGGATTGCTCGAGCCTGTATATAGCAGAAAAAATCCAACCGTGTTAAATGAAAAGAGATTTGGAACGTGTAGAAGAATCAGAAGTAGAGTCTCATTCTTCTTCCTAAATCGAACTATATAGTTAATGATTACACTGGAAACAAGAATACAGCAATATTCAGGACATCCCATAACTCGACCATCCCCAAAATGATGTTTCTTGATTCAAGATTGGCAAGTTCTGATAAAAACCTTTATTTAACCATTCCATACTCACTAATAACAGTCCTTGTCCATGGATAACTTAGATCTCTGTATTTCTATTTCTAATTCCTATTTATAATTCTCTAATTTTTGAAGAGGAAGTTCTTACTTCTCTATCCTTCCTCGATGCTTCCAAAGCAACTGGGCCTGATGGTCCTGGTGTCCTTCAAAGTGTAAACTCTATACAATACTCTCTATCATCTATTTTTTGTCTTTCACAAAGCAAAAGACTGATGCTTCACAACAATCTTCAAATTCACAAAACTTCAGCTCTCTACCTCTCTTGTGGTAGAGCATTAATTTATGATAAAATATGTGATCACTTTTTTCAAATTATTTTTCATCAGCTCAATCTGGATTCCGGAGAAACAACTCGACTCGACTTTTGCTCTTCCTATATATATACCAATACGTTGGATAAGAAAGTGTGTAGAGATACAGTTTATCTGGATGTAAGAAGAGCATTTGATAGTGCACCACCATCATGAACTTCTTAAACTCTGGTCACATGGGATCACTGGCTAATTGCGGCAGTGGTTCAGAGCATATTTGTTGTCACATTTCAGAAGGCAACCTAATTTTGCCAGTCTTCCGATCTTTTACCTGTTTCCTCAGTGGTGCTGCAAGGCAGTCTTCTTGGACCAATTCTGTACATTAATGATGAAGAGTTTCCAACCTTCTTCGCTATGCCGATGACACCAAGTGGTACCCTCAGTTTCCTTGTGGCTTAACAGAACTCTAGATTCTCTCATGTCTTGGGCAAGTCATTCAAAACTACCAGTTGTTGATCATTACCTCACAAATTCCACCTTGACATCCAACAATTTAACAATTTAACTCGGGATCTATCGTGGGACTATTGTTTTATCTCTGCAAGGCATTCAAGGTGCTTGGCTTAATACATCGATCTTCAGTAGCTCTCTAACAACCCTTGTAAGGAGAAAACTCTGATACGCTCTCAATCAATGTATATATTACTCGGTGATTTGGCGACCTTACTTAATAAAGGATATAAGTCTCTTGAGTCTAGCGTGGTTACTAAGTACATTTTTTAATGACTTCCAGTCAAACTCACCTTTTGGATCCAAATATTTTCTCACTAATGAAATTCTTTGAATTCCATGACATTATATTATGTATTTCAAGGAAGTCACCATTTCTGCCCTTCCCTTCTCCGCTTGGGAACGTCTCACGTCTCTTCAAATCTTACCAGCATGGAGCTGGCCGTGCTCCAGCGGGCTGAGGATTACCTCTGGAGGCAGATGGTCGTGAAGAGGAACAAACAGAAAGATGGCGATGAAGATCAACACACTGCTCATGACGCAGAGAAACCACACCTACTTTCTCGGACTAGGAGCTGGTTGGCATTAAAAAGTGCATTTTAAAATAGACGTGATTAACCTGTGTGTGGCTTAGAGGTGGTACTTGTTTACTCTTGAGTGTGACTATTGCATGCCGATGAGAAGTTACACAATCACAAGCATAGTTAAACCAATACAGAATTAAACACTCAAAAGATTGCTAATTGGCCTCGAGCCTTCAATCGGTGGTCCAGGCTCAGAAGTGGGAGGGGCAGCCCCATAAGTGCCCGGCCGTGCCTTGCTGACCACAGCGCATCACAACACACCATGATCAAGCCGTGTGGCTGAGGGGTACACCTGCCATGTATCCCCGCCATGTAGATGCAGGAAGATGAAGGAAGGGGGAGAACAGAAAACGGACAGGACTCGACGTATGCAAGAGGGACGGGAGGGACAGGGTGTGAGAAATTATACGGAGGTCGTGTGCAGAACCTTATCAGGGCTGTCCACCAACCCCCTCCACCCCCAAAAACTCCCTCCCCCAAAGAAACCTTAAATAAAAAATGCAAATCTGGCATGCTTGCATCATTAGTAAATACTCATATTTAGCATCCCACTTGATTAGGTGTGAGGCTGTGGTGTAATCTTAGAGTCCTGTGGACCCAAACATCAGTTAGACACTTTTCACCCACAGCTAAAGTGGCTTGGACATAACAGCAGTTCACACCTGACCTTTAACCCTAATGTTGCTGCTTTGATCCGCCACAAACACCTTATAAGCTGCAACTGGCATCACTATATTGTTTCATGTTTTCACATAAATAAATCATCATATGTGAAAAGGTGTGACTTCATAGATACCCACAATGCTGTAGTCAATCAAGGTGGGCATGGTATCCATGTGTGGCACGCCATGTTCAGGAAACTCTTGTCTCCATAACTCTGCTAGCTGCTGCTGGGATGGCTAGCTACTCTTGTCTCCATAACTCTGCTAGCTGCTGCTTGGATGGCTAGCTACTCTTGCTTCCATAACTCTACTAGCTGCTGCTGGTATGGCTAGCTACTCTTGCTTCCATAACTCTACTAGCTGCTGCTGGGATGCACTAGCTACTCTTGCCTCCATAACTCTGCTAGCTGCTGCTGGGTTAGCTAGCTACTCATGACAGGCTACCAAAATCCCAAAAGCTGCATGCATTTACAACAAGAAGATATACTAACTATCCTTTGCTGCAGTCTCAATAACTGTTTAGTCCTCTCAATCCAGAAGGCCAGGCCAGATCATGAGTTTGTTCTAATTATAAGCAATTATGGCTCTGCCTGCTGCAAGTAAATATAGCTTGTCATGCCAACCATATATATATTTATTAGTCCTTAATGTGTGCTAATGGAACAACACTTTTCTCTGTCTGTCTCTCCAATGAGCCTGTGACATCATAAAACAGAGAGGCATTTATGACGTAGTGTGAATCGCTTCGAGGTACTTCAGAAATGCACACTAATTATGATAATAATTAATAACACTACTTAATGAGTTAATGCTGGTGCACATTTCTGACCTTACTCCATAAATATCAGTTGAGCACTATTATGTACCTCCCCCATGCATGCATGCATGAAGCAATGTGAAGCAATGTTAAGCAATGTTAAGTAAGTGCTGAAACTAGCTGACTAGTGATTCCCGGGCATGTTGCAGTGAATCATCTCAGCAAGTTAGTGTTGATGTACATTCTGACATTGCTCCATGACTCTCTGTCGAGCACTTTTGTTACTTGAGAGATGGACAGCAAGACCCTCTCTCTGGTCATCAACAAGGGGTGACCTGTTGATGGCCTAGCTATGCATGCGTCCCACTAGTATGCACATGCACATGGAGTCACATACACGCAAGTTCTCTCCTGCCTGGTTATTTTTTTAATTATTATTATTCGGTGACTGCACCGTCTCTAAGGGTTCTGTCTATAAGAGTGTTTCCCCATCGTCGGAACTGCCTTGCACATTTGTTAGTCCATCAGACACAGAGAGGAAGACATATTTGTCCAGGACTTTTCACAATCCCATGATGGCTAAAAAATAACCTACAAGCTCCCTTAATCCAGCCACTTCCATATTTGCAATTAATTTATGATTCTGCAAATTTCCAACTGTTAAATGATGTAATGGAGTGGACGTTGTGTTAATTGCCGTGGGTTGCTTGTATCTCCAGTAAACATGCTGCACTCTGCAGTGGTAATGTTAAAGGCTTGGGTCACTCATTACTTGAACTCACTGCAGGGCACTTCTTGAGTGAGAAGAATGTGGTGGACAGACTCAGGAAGAGAGGCTTCACTGTGGAGCACATAGCAGCTGACCAAGTCATCAATGGGTAAGTCCGTCTGATCACCACACCCTCCTGTCCTGTTTATTCTGCATGATGTCATAATATGCATGCATTGACCTTTAGCCCTAGCCTAGAGCTTAGGTCAACCCTTGCCCTGGCTAATCCTAGCCACCATAATCCTCATCTCTTGCCCTGGCTAATCCTAGCCCTAATCCTACCCCGTCCCTTGCCCTGGCTAATTCTAGCCCTAATCCTATCCCGTCCCTTGCCCTGGCTAATCCTAGCCCTGATCCTATCCCATCCCTTGCCCTGGCTAATCCTAGCCATAATCATGTAGTCCTCCCAGTTTTGCCCCACCAATTATTCATCATTATGTTCCTCCCCAGGTCATCTGTGCCTCATAACATCATAGAGCTGGGTGACCCAAGCTCTGTGGCCAGAATCATGCGCATTGACCCCACAGCAGAGGCCCCCAGAGCAACTAGCCAATACACACTGGACCAGAGCAGACTGGATGCCTTGTGGAGGAAGTACTTTACTACCACAGCCAGGTAAGCCATTTGGATAGTATTACCACCTCTACTACTCAAGATATAGAATATACTCAACAGATTAAACTATCTCTGTTTAAGATTGTAAAGTCTACAGACTTTTGAACTTTTGTCTATCACTACTATATACTTGATCACAATAACCACGAGGCTTGTCACCGGAGGTCATGGGACCTGGGCCCCTAATGTGTTGCTGTAAGAGATGGGTCCAAAGTAGTTTGTATCACCTCTGTCTTGGTTCAGGATGGGGTTGTGAATCCGATATGGATGCCTTCTCTTATGCTTTGTTTGATCCACTTCAGCCCTAGCGCCAGACTCATGGTCAAAGTGATCAAGTCAGTAGTAGTCAAAGAAAGCTCAAAGAAAGCTCGAAGAAAGTATATAGCCTTATTCAGAGGTAGTTTTTTAATCTGTTGATTATTATTGATTATTATTATTATTATTATTATTATTATTATTATTATTATTATTATTATTATTATTATTATTATTATTATTATTATTATTATTATTATTATTATTATTATTATTATTATTATTATTATTATTATTATTATTATTATTATTATTATTATTATTATTATTATTATTATTATTATTATTATTATTATTATTATTATTATTATTATTATTATTATTATTATTATTATTATTATTATTATTATTATTATTATTATTATTATTATTATTATTATTATTATTATTATTATTATTATTATTATTATTATTATTATTATTATTATTATTATTATTATTATTATTATTATTATTATTATTATTATTATTATTATTATTATTATTATTATTATTATTATTATTATTATTATTATTATTATTATTATTATTATTATTATTATTATTATTATTATTATTATTATTATGACTATTACTAATACTATTATTATTTTATTATTATTATTACTACATGTATTACTATTGCTGTTCACTATTTTATTATAATTTTTATTATTACTATTATTATTATTATTAGTAGTAGTAGTAGTATTATTATTATTATTATTATTATTATTATTATTATTATTATTATTATTATTATTATTATTATTATTATTATTATTAATATTATTATTATTATTATTATTTTTAATATTATTACTATTATTATTATTATTATTATTATTATTATTATTATTATTATTATTATTATTATTATTATTATTATTATTATTATTATTATTATTATTATTATTATTATTATTATTATTATTATTATTATTATTATTATTATTATTATTATTAATATTATCAGCGTCAGCATCAGCATCATCATTATTATAATTGCACTGCTCTGTGTTATAGGACACAAAGGATTTTATCAACAGTATAATAATTTTGTTGGCCATATCAGTCATTTGCTATATATATAATTAGATAGTAATGAAAATAATAGCACAATCGAGTCATACATTATACAACCTCTCACTATACACAGTCCCGGCCATCAACTAGAGCCCAAATACAGTACACAGTCCCTCTCAGAACACGACGGAATTAAACACCCCAAACTCTTGTCAGAGAAACCTCAAGGAGAAACATGGGACCATGAAGTGCAGGAACTTCTTCAGTTCAGTGCGAGTCCTCACCTACAGACAGTTAGTAGTGAAGCAAGACTGATGATGCCTTCAGGCATTGGCAGCTGCATAATGCTGTGCCTTACAACTCTCATTTTCTTTTTATAGTTGTATATACTCTGGTCATTTTAACTTAGCAAATTTCAAATAAAATTATGATGTCCATTTAATTAGCTTCGACTCCATTGATGTAACTATATATATATATATATATACATAATTATACATGATTTTGGTGTCCTTCATCTTTAATATATATACCATCACTGGATAATTATTTGTCTAAATTTATATTCACAAGTTTATTTTATAAAATGTGGTGACCTGCTCTACTTCTGGTCATTTAAATATTATATATTGCCTATAGATTGTTATTATTATATTATTTAAATGTCTAAAGATGATCATTACTTAAAGCCTGTCTTGCATTTAAAACTCGTGACAGATTTATTAATCTTCATACTGCTGAGCTTGTTACGGCCACCACATATATTGCAGCACAGTATAATACTATGTAAAAGTAACTAACACTCTATATATATATGTTAAAAATCTACTTAATTAATAATATCCACAATACTAAGTTATGAGTGTCCCACTGCTCAAGAAGGGGGGAGGGGAGGGGAAGAACCAGTCGCCATACAACAGTTCCTTTCTCCTCTGCCACCACTTCCCTGCCCAATACATAACACACTCACCCACCTCCTCCATCACTGCATCACTTACTCCCTCCACACCTTACCCCAAAAGCAATGCCCACCTTTCCATCCTTACCCACTCTTCTAAATTCATCCAGCCACTGTCCTGTCCCTACAATTCTATACACCTTGTCCATCAGTACCAGCCGATCCCTCTCAAATTCCCCGCACATCAACCAAGAAATGTTCCACATCTTCCCCTGCTCCACTATCATACATGATACACTAACTACCCCACATCTCTTCTTATCCTCTAACATCCCAGCTGATGTAGTCTTCAGTCGAAATTGCAACCGCACACCTTCCTTACCATTGGACCTCTTATACCTCTCCACCCCTGCACCATTCTTTGCCAATTTATAAAACTTCAGTGCACTCTTGCCATTTATTTCCTCCTCCCAGTCCTTCTCATTTCTCACCTTCATTTTCCCCTTCCACTCACTGACCCAACCTCATTGTTTAGTTCTCAAGATCTCATTATTCCCACCATCTGATTCCTCCATCCTCTCTAAGTTTATTTACAACTATTTTCACCATCTGCTCCTTCCTGCACCTCTAATCTCTTACCATTCATCTCTTCCCTCCTCTCCTCCAGCTTCCTCCACCCCATACCTCCTGTATTGCCACTCCTGCTACTGTATTACTTGCCCCCAACAATCTCCTACCCACTCTCATCTGTGCTGACTCCAACTTCTTGCAAACATTATGTCCTCCTGTCCACCACACTTCAGCTGCATACTCCATACTAGGTCTCACTAGAAGCTCCCACACCATTCTTCCTCTGTCTGCTTCCACCTGCCCATTCACTCTACTCATCCATGTCACCTTTCCAATCCACTCTTCTGCCTTCTTTGCCATCTTCTCTAATAAACATTACCCATTACTTCCTATCAAACCATACTCCCAAGAACTTGAATTCTTTGACCTCTTCCAATATCTCCTCACTAATCCTCCAATGCACTCCTGCTTCCTTCTTCCCTACTACCATGACCTTGCTCTTCTTACTATTAAACTTCATCTTCCACCTTAACACATAAGCCTGTACCACATCCAACATAGCTTGCAGTTCCACCCCTGAGTCTGCCAGAAGAACATCATCTGCATACATAAATGCCCCACACCTTCCACTTTGACTCCTAGCTCAGCTCTCCAACTCCTCTGCCATTCCCATCAAATAAATATTGAACAGAAGTGGAGACAAAGGACATTCCTGCCTAAGTCCATTCTCCTCAGCGAACCATCACCGTCGTCTCCACTCCACTATACAAGGACCCATAGTGCTTGCAAGAATCCTCGCATTACAGCATTCCAATGATGAGCGCTAGCCATTCACTTATTAGCCTTTAACTACCTCCCTGACTCAAACTCTAGCCATCACATAACTCGAGCCATTGCCCCAACCATAACCCTAGCCACTGCCCTGGCCATCCCATCCCTAATCCTAGTCACCGCAAAGCATTACCCTGGTCCTATAGCTGAAGCAGTACCGATCTGTACAACATTAATGTTATCATGATGATGTAATACCAGGCACTTGAAAGAGCGGGAAGATAAAACTTTTAATCACAGAAAAACTGGAACTCTTTCAAAACTTGCTCCGTTACCAGCGGATTGCTCGAGCCTGTATATAGCAGGAAAAATCCAACCGAGTTAAAGGAAAATAGATTCGGAACGTGTAGAAGAATCAGAAGTAGAGTCTCATTCTTCTTCCTAAATCGAACTATATAGTTAATGATTACACTGGAAACAAGAATACAGCAATATTCAGGACATCCCATAACTCGACCATCCCCAAAATGATGTTTCTTGATTCAAGATTGGCAAGTTCTGATAAAAACCTTTATTTAACCATTCCATACTCACTAATAACAGTCCTTGTCCATGGATAACTTAGATCTCTGTATTTCTATTTCTAATTCCTATTTCTAATTCTCTAAGCATGTCAATTTTTGAAGAGGAAGTTCTTACTTCTCTATCCTTCCTCGATGCTTCCAAAGCAACTGGGCCTGATGGTCCTGGTGTCCTTCAAAGTGTAAACTCTATACAATACTCTCTATCATCTAGTTTTTGTCTTTCACAAAGCAAAAGACTGATGCACTCACAACAATCTTCAAATTCACAAAACTTCAGCTCTCTACCTCTCTTGTGGTAGATATGATAAAATATGTGATCACTTTTTTCAAATTATTTTTCATCAGCTCAATCTGGATTCCGGAGAAACAACTCAACTCGACTTTTGCTCTTCCTATATATATACCAATACGTTTGATAAGAATGTGTAGAGATACAGTTTATCTGGATGTAAGAAGAGCATTTGATAGTGCACCACCATCATGAACTTCTTAAACTCTGGTCACATGGGATCACTGGCTAACTGCGGCAGTGGTTCAGAGCATATTTGTTGTCACATTTCAGAAGGCAACCTAATTTTGCCAGTCTTCCGATCTTTTACCTGTTTCCTCAGGGGTGCAGTCTTCTTGGACCAATTCTGTACATTAATGATGAAGAGTTTCCAACCTTCTTCGCTATGCCGATGACACCAAGTGGTACCCTCAGTTTCCTTGTGGCTTAACAGAACTCTAGATTCTCTCATGTCTTGGGCAAGTCATTCAAAACTACCTCTAAGTGTAACGTCATGAGAAAAATAAGTTGTTGATCATTACCTCACTAATTCCACCTTGACATCCAACAATTTAACAATTTAACTCGGGATCTATCGTGGGACTATTGTTTTATCTCTGCAAGGCATTCAAGGTGCTTGGCTTAATACATCGATCTTCAGTAGCTCTCTAACAACCCTTGTAAGGAGAAAACTCTGATACGCTCTCAATCAATGTATATATTACTTGGCGACCTTACTTAATAAAGGATATAAGTCTCTTGAGTCTAGCGTGGCTATATACTAAGTACATTTTTTAATGACTTCCAGTCAAACTCACTTTTTGGAGCCGAATATTTTCTCACTAATGAAATTCTTTGAATTCCATGACATTATATTATATATTTCAAGGAAGTCACCATTTCTGCCCTTCCCTTCTCCGCTTGGGAACGTCTCTTCAAATCTTACCAGCATGGAGCATGCTCCAGCGGGCTGAGGATTACCTCTGGAGGCAGATGGTCGTGAAGAGGAACAGAAAGATGGCGATGAAGATCAACACACTGCTCAGGACGCAGAGAAACCACACCTACTTTCTCGGACTAGGAGCAGGTTGGCATTAAAAAGTGCATTTTAAAATAGACGTGATTGACCTGTGTGTGGCTTAGAGGTGGTACTTGTTTACTCTTGAGTGCAACTATTGCATGCCGATGAGAAGTTACACAATCACAAGCATAGTTAAACCAATACAGAATTAAACACTCAAAAGATTGCTAATTGGCCTCGAGCCTTCAATTGGTGGTCCAGGCTCAGAAGTGGGAGGGGCAGCCCCATAAGTGCCCGGCCGTGCCTTGCTGACCACAGCGCATCACAACACAGCATGATCAAGCCGTGTGGCTGAGGGGCACACCCGCCATGTACCCCCACCATGTAGCGGCAGGAAGATGGAGGAAGGAGGAGAACAGAAAATGGACAGGACTCGACGTATGCAAGAGGGACGGGAGGGACAGAGTGTGAGAAATTATGCGGAGGTCGTGTGCAGAACCTTATCAGGGCTGTCCACCAACCCCCCCCTCCACCCCAAAAAACTCCCTCCCCCAAAGAAACCTTAAATAAAAAATGCAAATCTGGCGTGCTTGCATCATTAGTAAATACTCATATTTAGCATCCCACTTGATTAGGTGTGAGGCTGTGGTGTAATCTTAGAGTCCTGTGGACCCAAACATCAGTTAGACACTTTTCACCCACAGCTAAAGTGGCTTGGACATAACAGCAGTTCACACATGACCTTTAACCCTAATGTTGCTGCTTTGATCCGCCACAAACACCTTATAAGCTGCAACTGGCATCACTATATTGTTTCATGTTTTCACATAAATAAATCATCATATGTGAAAAGGTGTGACTTCATAGATACCCACAATGCTGTAGTCAATCAAGGTGGGCATGGTATCTTGTGTGGCACGCCATGTTCAGGAAACTCTAGTCTCCATTAACTCTTCTAGCAGCTGCTTGGATGGCTAGCTACTCTTGTCTCCATAACTCTACTAGCTGCTGCTTGGATGGCTAGCTACTCTTGTCTCCATAACTCTACTAGCTGCTGCTGGGATGCACTAGCTACTCTTGTCTCCATAACTCTGCTAGCTGCTGCTGGGATGGCTAGCTACTCATGACAGGCTACCAAAATCCAAAAAGCTGCATGCATTTACAAGAAGAAGATATACTAACTATCCTTTGCTGCAGTCACAATAACTGTTTAGTCCTCTCAATCCAGAAGGCCAGATCATGAGTTTGTTCTAATTATAAGCAATTATGGCTCTGCCTGCTTCAAGTAAACATAGCGTGTTGTCGTGCCAACCATATATATATTTATTAGTCCTTGTAGTGTGCTAATGGAACAACACTTTTCTCTAAGTCATGCACATCCTCCCCTCTAAGTGTGATCACTGTCTCTCCAATGAGCCTGTGACATCATAAAACAGAGAGGCATTTATGACGTAGTTTGAATTGCTTCGAGGTACTTCAGAAATGCACACTAATTATGATAATAATTAGTAACACTACTTAATAAGTTAACGCTGGTGCACATTTCTGACGTTACTCCATAAATATCAGTTGAGCACTATTTCCTCTCCCATGCGTGCATGCATGAAGCAATGTTAAGCAATGTTAAGTACCTGCTTAAACTAGCTGACTATGATTCCCGGGCGTGTTGCAGTCAGCGAGTTAGTGTTGATGTACATTCTGACATTGCTCCATGACTCTCTGTCGAGCACTTTTGTTAGATGGACAGCAAGACCCTCTCTCTGGTCTTCAACATGGAGTGACCTGTTGATGGCCTAGCTATGCATGCCTCCCACTAGTATGCACATGCACATGGAGTCACATACACGCAAGTCCTCTCCTGTCATGACAAACTGGTTATTTTTTAATTATTATTATTCGGTGACTGCACCGTCTCTAAGGGTTCTGTCTATAAGAGTGTTTGCCCATCGTCGGAACTGCCTTGCACATTTGTTAGTCCATCAGACACAGAGAGGAAGACATATTTGTCCAGGACTTTTCACAATCCCATGATGGCTAAAAAATAACCTACAAGCTCCCTTAATCCAGCCACGCCCATATTTGCAATTAATTTATGATTCTGCAAATTTCCAACTGCTAAATGATGTAATGGAGTGGATGTTGTGTTAATTGCCGTGGGTTGCTTGTATCTCCAGTAAACATGCTGCACTCTGCAGTGGTAATGTTTGGCATGAGTCACTCACTACTTGAACTCACTGCAGGGCACTTCTTGAGTGAGAAGAATGTGGTGGACAGACTCAGGAAGAGAGGCTTCACAGTGGAGCACATAGCAGCTGACCAAGTCATCAATGGGTAAGTCTGTCTGATCACCACACCCTCCTGTTCTGTTTATTCCGCATGATGTCACAATATGCATGCATTGACCTTTAGCCCTAGCCTAGAGCTTAGGTCAACCCTTGCCCTGGCTAATCCTAGCCACCACAATCCTCATCTCTTGCCCTGGCTAATCCTAGCCCTAATCCTACCCCGTCCCTTGCCCTGGCTAATTCTAGCCCTAATCCTATCCCATCCCTTGCCCCGGCTAATCCTAGCCCTAATCCTATCCCGTCCCTTGCCCTGGCTAATCCTAGCCCTAATCCTAACCCATCCCTTGCCCTGGCTAATCCTAGCCATAATCATGTAGTCCTCCCCAGTTTTGCCCCACCAATTATTTCATCATTATGTTCCTCCGCAGGTCATCTGTGCCTCATAACATCATAGAGCTGGGTGACCCAAGCTCTGTGGCCAGAATCATGCGCATTGACCCCACAGCAGAGGCCCCCAGAGCAACTAGCCAATACACACTGGACCAGAGCAGACTGGATGCCTTGTGGAGGAAGTACTTTACTACCACAGCCAGGTAAGCCATTTGGATAGTATTACCACCTCTACTACTCATGATTGATGAGGTTCATATAACCAGATATAGAACATACTCAACAGATTAAACTATCTCTGTTTAAGATTGTAAAGTCTACAGACTTTTGAACTTTTGTCTATCACTACTATATACTTGATCACAATAACCACGAGGCTTGTCACCGGAGGTCATGGGACCTGGGCCCCTAATGTGTTGCTGAAAGAGATTGGTCCAAAGTAGTTTGTATCCACCTCTGTCTTGGTTCAGGATGGGGTTGTGAATCCGATATGGATGCCTTCTCTTATGCCTCGTTTGATCCACTTCAGCCCTAGCGCCAGACTCATGGTCAAAGTGATCAAGTCAGTAGTAGTCAAAGAAAGCTCAAAGAAAGCTCGAAGAAAGTATATAGCCTTATTCAGAGGTAGTTTTTTAATCTGTTGATTATTATTATTATTATTATTATTATTATTATTATTATTATTATTATTATTATTATTATTATTATTATTATTATTATTATTATTATTATTATTATTATTATTATTATTATTATTATTATTATTATTATTATTATTATTATTATTATTATTATTATTATTATTATTATTATTATTATTATTATTATTATTATTATTATTATTATTATCACTATTACTAATACTATTATTATTTTATTATTATTATTACTACATGTATTACTATTGCTGCTCACTATTTTATTATTATTTTTATTATTACTATTATTATTATTAGTATTATTATTATTATTATTATTATTATTATTATTATTATTATTATTATTATTATTATTATTATTATTATTATTATTATTATTATTATTATTATTATTATTATTATTATTATTATTATTATTATTATTATTATTATTATTATTATTATTATTATTATTATTATTATTATTATTATTATTATTATTATTATTATTATTATTATTATTATTATTATTATTATGATTATTATTATTATTATTAATATTATCAGCGTCAGCATCAGCATCATCATTATAATAATTGCACTGCTCTGTGTTATAGGACACAAAGGATTTTATCAACAGTATAATAATTTTGTTGGCCATATCAGTCATTTGCTATATATATAATTAGATAGTAATGATAATAATAGCACAATCGAGTCATACATTATACAACCTCTCACTATACACAGTCCCGGCCATCAACTAGAGCCCAAAGACAGTACACAGTCCCTCTCAGAACACGACGGAATTAAACACCCCAAACTCTTGTCAGAGAAACCTCAAGGAGAAACATGGGACCATGAAGTGCAGGAACTTCTTCAGTTCAGTGCGAGTCCTCACCTACAGACAGTTAGTAGTGAAGCAAGACTGATGATGCCTTCAGGCATTGGCAGCTGCATAATGCTGTACCTTACAACTCTCATTTTCTTTTTATAGTTGTATATACTCTGGTCATTTTAACTTAGCAAATTTCAAATAAAATTATGCAACTCTGCGATGTCCATTTAATTAGCTTCGACTCCATTGATGTAACTATATATATATATATATACATAATTATACATGATTTTGGTGTCCTTCATCTTTAATATATATATACCATCACTGGATAATTATTTGTCTAAATTTATATTCACAAGTTTATTTTATAAAATGTGGTGACCTGCTCTACTTCTGGTCATTTAAATATTATATATTGCCTATAGATTGTTATTATTATATTATTTAAATGTCTAAAGATGATCATTACTTAAAGCCTGTCTTGCATTTAAAACTCGTGACGGATTTATTAATCTTCATACTGCTGAGCTTGTTAAGGCCACCACATATATTGCAGCACAGTATAATACTATGTAAAAGTAACTAACACTCTATATAATTATGTTAAAAATCTACTTAATTAATAATATCCACAATACTAAGTTATGAGTGTCCCACTGCTTAAGAAGGAGGGAGGGGAGGGGAAGAACCAGTCGCCATACAACAGTTCCTTTCTCCTCTGCCACCACTTCCCTGCCCAATACATAACACACTCACCCACCTCCTCCATCACTGCATCACTTACTCCCTCCACACCTTTCCCCAAAAGCAATGCCCACCTTTCCATCCTTACCCACTCTTCTAAATTCATCCAGCCACTGTCCTGCCCCTACAATTCTATACACCTTGTCCATCAGTACCAGCCGATCCCTCTCAAATTCCCCACACATCAACCAAGAAATGTTCCACATGATGTTCCCCTGCTCCACTATCATACATGATACACTAACTACCCAACATCTCTTCTTATCCTCTAACATCCCAGCTGATGCAGTCCTCAGTCTAAATTGCAACCGCACACCTTCCTGACCATTGGACCTCTTATACCTCTCCACCCCTGCACCATTCTTTGCCAATTTATAAAACTTCAGTGCACTCTTGCCATTTATTTCTTCCTTCCAGTCCTTCTCATTTCTCACCTTCAATTTCCCCTTCCACTCACTGTCCCAACCTCATTGTTTAGTTCTCAAGATCTCATTATTCCCACCATCTGATTCCTCCATCCTCTCTAAGTTTATTTACAACTATTTTTACCAATCTGCTCTGTTCCTGCACCTCCAATCTCTTACCATTCATCTCTTCCCTCCTCTCCTCCAGCTTCCTCCAACCCATACCTCCCTGTATTGCCACTCCTGCTACTGTATTACTTGCTCCCAACAATCTCCTACCCACTCTCATCTGTGCTGACTCCAACTTCTTGCAAGCATTATGTCCTCCTGTCCGCCACACTTCGGCTGCATACTCCATACTAGGTCTCACTAGAATCTCCCACACCATTCTTCCTCTGTCTACTTCCACCTGCCCATTCACTCTACTCATCCATGTCACCTTTCCAACCCACTCTTCTGCCTTCTTTGCCATCTTCTCTAATAAACATTACCCATTACTTCCTATCAAACCATACTCCCAAGAACTTGAATTCTTTGACCTCTTCCAAAATCTCCTCACCAATCCTCCAATGCACTCCTGCTTCCTTCTTCCCTACTACCATGACCTTGCTCTTCTTACTATTAAACTTCATCTTCCACCTTAACACATAAGCCTGTACCACAGCCAACATAGCTTGCAGCCCTGAGTCAGCCAGAAGAACATCATCTGCATACATAAATGCCCCACACCTTCCACTTTGACTCCTAGCTCAGCTCTCCAACTCCTCTGCCATTCCCATCAAATAAATATTGAACAGAAGTGGAGACAAAGGACATTCCTGCCTAAGTCCATTCTCCTCAGCGAACCATCACCGTCGTCTCCACTCCACTATACAAGGACCCATAGTGCTTGCAAGAATCCTCGCATTACAGCATTCCAATGATGAGCGCTAGCCATTCACTTATTAGCCTTTAACTACCTCCCTGACTCAAACTCTAGCCATCAAGCCATTGCCCCAACCATAACCCAGCCACTGCCCATCCCTAATCCTAGTCACCGCAAAGCA
The DNA here is from genome assembly GCA_028752905.1 of Cladorhizidae sp. MBARI D1340-BT2. Classification (NCBI taxonomy): domain Eukaryota; kingdom Metazoa; phylum Porifera; class Demospongiae; order Poecilosclerida; family Cladorhizidae; species Cladorhizidae sp. MBARI D1340-BT2. Next base: position 14,237,018 of record JAQNBH010000011.1, read on the forward strand.
TTACCCTGGTCCTATAGCTGAAGCAGTACCGATCTGTACAACATTAATGTTATCATGATGATGTAATACCAGGCCCCAATTCACCTAGAGGACTTGAAAGAGCGGGAAGATAAAACTTTTAATCACAGAAAAACTGGAACTGGAACTGGTCCAGGCTCAGAAGTGGGAGGGGCAGCCCTATAAGTGCCCGTCCCTGCCTTGCTGACCACAGCGCATCACAACACAGCATGAGCAAGCCATGTGACTGAGGGGTACACCCACCATGTACCCCCGCCATGTAGAGGCAGGAAGATGGAGGAAGGGGGAGAACAGAAAACGGACAGGACTCGACGTATGCAAGAGGGACGGGAGGAACAGGGTGTGAGAAATTATACGGAGGTCGTGTGCAGAAGTTTATCAAGGCTGTCCACCAACCCCCCCCCCCCCCCCCCCCCCCCACCCATCCCTCCCCAAAACTCCCTCCCCCAAAGAAACCTTAAATAAAAAATGCAAATCTGGCGTGCTTGCATCATTAGTAAATACTCATCCCACTTGATTAGGTGTGAGGCTGTGGTGTAATCTTAGAGTCCTGTGGACCCAAACATCAATTAGACACTTTTCACCCACAGCTAAAGTGGCTTGGACATAACAGCAGTTCACACCTGACCTTTAACCCTAATGTTGCTGCTTTGATCCGCCACAAACACCTTATAAGCTGCAACTGGCATCACTATATTGTTTCATGTTTTCACATAAATAAATCATCATATGTGAAAAGGTGTGACTTCATAGATACCCACAATGCTGTAGTCAATCAAGGTGGGCATGGTATCTTGTGTGGCACGCCATGTTCAGGAAACTCTTGTCTCCATTAACTCTTCTAGCAGCTGCTTGGATGGCTAGCTACTCTTGTCTCCATAACTCTACTAGCTGCTGCTGGGATGCACTAGCTACTCTTGTCTCCATAACTCTGCTAGCTGCTGCTGGGATGGCTAGCTACTCATGACAGGCTACCAAAATCCAAAAAGCTGCATGCATTTACAAGAAGAAGATATACTAACTATCCTTTGCTGCAGTCACAATAACTGTTTAGTCCTCTCAATCCAGAAGGCCAGATCATGAGTTTGTTCTAATTATAAGCTCTGCCTGCTTCAAGTAAACATAGCGTGTTGTCGTGCCAACCATATATATATTTATTAGTCCTTGTAGTGTGCTAATGGAACAACACTTTTCTCTAAGTCATGCACATCCTCCACTCTAAGTGTGATCTTTGTCTCTCTAATGAGCCTGTGACATCATAAAACAGAGAGGCATTTATGACGTAGTTTGAATTGCTTCGAGGTACTTCAGAAATGCACACTCACACTAATTATGATAATAATTAGTAACACTACTTAATAAGTTAACGCTGGTGCACATTTCTGACGTTACTCCATAAATATCAGTTGAGCACTATTTCCTCTCCCATGCGTGCATGCATGAAGCAATGTTAAGCAATGTTAAGTACCTGCTTAAACTAGCTGACTAGTGATTCCCGGGCGTGTTGCAGTCAGCGAGTTAGCGTTGATGTACATTCTGACATTGCTCCATGACTCTCTGTCGAGCACTTTTGTTAGATGGACAGCAAGACCCTCTCTCTGGTCTTCAACATGGAGTGAGCTGTTGATGGCCTAGCTATGCATGCGTCCCACTAGTATACACATGCACATGGAGTCACATACACGCAAGTCCTCTCCTGTCATGACAAACTCTGGTTATTTTTTTAATTATTATTATTCGGTGACTGCACCGTCTCTAAGGGTTCTGTCTATAAGAGTGTTTCCCCATCGTCGGAACTGCCTTGCACATTTGTTAGTCCATCAGACACAGAGAGGAAGACATATTTGTCCAGGACTTTTCACAATCCCTTGATGGCTATAATCCAGCCACGCCCATATTTGCAATTAATTTATGATTCTGCAAATTTCCAACTGCTAAATGATGTAATGGAGTGGACGTTGTGTTAATTGCCGTGGGTTGCTTGTATCTCTGGGTTGCTTGTATCTCCAGTAAACATGCTGCACTCTGCAGTGGTAATTTCCAAATCTTGTGGCTTGAGTCACTCACTACTTGAACTCACTGCAGGGCACTTCTTGAGTGAGAAGAATGTGGTGGACAGACTCAGGAAGAGAGGCTTCACAGTGGAGCACATAGCAGCTGACCAAGTCATCAATGGGTAAGTCCGTCTGATCACCACACCCTCCTATCCAGTTTATTCCGCATGATGTCATAATATGCATGCATTGACCTTTAGCCCTAGCCTTGACCTTAGGCATTGGTCTGGTCAATCCTTGCCCTGGATAATCCGAGCCACCATAATCCTCATCCCTTGCCCTAGCCCTAATCCTATCCCATCCCTTGCCCTGGCTAATCCTAGCCCTAATCCTACCCCGTCCCTTGCCCTAGCCCTAATCCTACCCCGTCCCTTGCTCTGGCTAATCCTAGCCCTAATCCTACCCTGTCCCTTGCCCTGGCTAATCCTAGCCCTAATCCTAACCCATCCCTTGCCCTGGCCATAATCATGTAGTCCTCCCCAGTTTTGCCCCACCAATTATTCATCATTATGTTCCTCCCCAGGTCATCTGTGCCTCATAACATCATAGAGCTGGGTGACCCAAGCTCTGTGGCCAGAATCATGCGCATTGACCCCACAGCAGAGGCCCCCATGGCAACTAGCCAATACATACTGGACCAGAGCAGACTGGATGCCTTGTGGAGGAAGTACTTTACTACCACAGCCAGGTAAGCCATTTGGATAGTATTACCACCTCTACTACTCATGATTGATGAGGTTCATATATCCAGATATAGAACATACTCAACAGATTAAACTATCTCTGTCTAAGATTGTAAAGTCTACAGACTTTTGAACTTTTGTCTATCACTACTATATACTTGATCACAATAACCACGAGGCTTGTCACCGGAGGTCATGGGACCTGGGCCCCCTATGTGTTGCTGTAAGAGATTGGTCCAAAGTAGTTTGTATCCACCTCTGTCTTGGTTCAGGATGGGGTTGTGAATCCGATATGGATGCCTTCTCTTATGCCTCGTTTGATCCACTTCAGCCCTAGCGCCAGACTCATGGTCAAAGTGATCAAGTCAGTAGTAGTCAAAGAAAGCTCAAAGAAAGCCCGAAGAAAGTATATAGCCTTATTCAGAGGTAGTTTTTTAATCTGTTGATTATTATTGATTATTATTATTATTATTATTATTATTATTATTATTATTATTATTATTATTATTATTATTATTATTATTATTATTATTATTATTATTATTATTATTATTATTATTATTATTATTATTATTATTATTATTATTATTATTATTATTATTATTATTATTATTATTATTATTATTATTATTATTATTATTATTATTATTATTATTATTATTATTATTATTATTATTATTATTATTATTATTATTATTATTATTATTATTATTATTATTATTATTATTATTATTATTATTATTATTATTAATATTATCAGCGTCAGCATCAGCATCATCATTATTATAATTTCATGAGAAGCACTACTCTGTGTTATAGGACACAAAGGATTTTATCAACAGTATAATAATTTTGTTGGCCATATCAGTCATTTGCTATATATATAATTAGATAGTAATGAAAATAATAGCACAATCGAGTCATATATTATACAACCTCTCGCTATACACAGTCCCGGCCATCAACTATCCCCTTCAGAGCCCAAAGACAGTACACAGTCCCTCTCAGAACACGACGGAATTAAACACCCCAAACTCTTGTCCGAGAAACCTCAAGGAGAAACATGGGACCATGAAGTGCAGGAACTTCTTCAGTTCAGTGCGAGTCCTCACCTACAGACAGTTAGTAGTGAAGCAAGACTGATGATGCCTTCAGGCATTGGCAGCTGCATAATGCTGTACCTTACAACTCTCATTTTCTTTTTATAGTTGTATATACTCTGGTCATTTTAACTTAGCAAATTTCAAATAAAATTATGCAACTCTGCGATGTCCATTTAATTAGCTTCGACTCCATTGATGTAACTATATATATATATATACATAATTATACATGATTTTGGTGTCCTTCATCTTTAATATATATACCATCACTGGATAATTATTTGTCTAAATTTATATTCACAAGTTTATTTTATAAAATGTGGTGACCTGCTCTACTTCTGGTCATTTAAATATTATATATTGCCTATAGATTGTTATTATTATATTATTTAAATGTCTAAAGATGATCATTACTTGAAGCCTGTCTTGCATTTAAAACTCGTGACGGATTTATTAATCTTCATACTGCTGAGGCCACCACATATATTGCAGCATAGTATAATACTATGTAAAAGTAACTAACACTCGATATAATTATGTTAAAAATCTACTTAATTAATAATATCCACAATACCAAGTTATGAGTGTCCCACTGCTTAAGAAGGGGGGAGGGGAGGGGAAGAACCAGTCGCCATACAACAGTTCCTTTCTCCTCTGCCACCACTTCCCTGCCCAATACATAACACACTCACCCACCTCCTCCATCACTGCATCACTTACTCCCTCCACACCTTACCCCAAAAGCAATGCCCACCTTTCCATCCTTACCCACTCTTCTAAATTCATCCAGCCACTGTCCTGCCCCTACAATTCTATACACCTTGTCCATCAGTACCAGCCGATCCCTCTCAAATTCCCCGCACATCAACCAAGAAATGTTCCACATCTTCCCCTGCTCCACTATCATAAATGATACACTAACTACCCCACATCTCTTCTTATCCTCTTAACATCCCAGCTGATGCAGTCTTCAGTCGAAATTGCAACCGCACACCTTCCTGACCATTGGACCTCTTATATCTCTCCACCCCTGCACCATTCTTTGCCAATTTATAAAACTTCAGTGCACTCTTGCCATTTATTTCCTCCTCCCACCCATTTCTCACCTTCAATTTCCCCTTCCACTCACTGACCCAACCTCATTGTTTAGTTCTCAAGATCTCATTATTCCCACCATCTGATTCCTCCATCCTCTCTAAGTTTATTTACAACTATTTTTACCAATCTGCTCACCTCCAATCTCTTACCACTCATCTCTTCCCTCCTCTCCTCCAGCTTCCTCCACCCCATACCTCCCTGTATTGCCACTCCTGCTACTGTATTACTTGCCCCCAACAATCTCCTACCCATTCTCATCTGTGCTGACTCCAACTTCTTGCAAGCATTATGTCCTCCTGTCCGCCACACTTCAGCTGCATACTCCATACTAGGTCTCACTAGAAGCTCCCACACCATTCTTCCTCTGTCTACTTCCACCTGCCCATTCACTGTACTCATCCATGTCACCTTTCCAATCCACTCTTCTGTCTTCTTTGCCATCTTCTCTAATAAACATTACCCATTACTTCCTATCAAACCATACTCCCAAGAACTTGACCTCTTCCAAAATCTCCTTACCAATCCTCCAATGCACTCCTGCTTCCTTCTTCCCTACCCATGACCTTGCTCTTCTTGCTATTAAACTTCATCTTCCACCTTAACACATAAGCCTGTGTACCACATCCAACATAGCTTGCAGTTCCATCCCTGAGTATGCCAGAAGAACATCATCTGCATACATAAATGCCCCACACCTTCCACTTTGACTCCTAGCTCAGCTCTCCAACTCCTCTGCCATTCCCATCAAATAAATATTGAACAGAAGTGGAGACAAAGGACATTCCTGCCTAAGTCCATTCTCCTCAGCGAACCATCACCGTCGTCTCCACTCCACTATACAAGGACCCATAGTGCTTGCAAGAATCCTCGCATTACAGCATTCCAATGATGAGCGCTAGCCATTCACTTATTAGCCTTTAACTACCTCCCTGACTCAAACTCTAGCCATCACATAACTCGAGCCATTGCCCCAACCATAACCCTAGCCATTGCCCTGGCCATCCCATCCATAATCCTAGTCACTGCAAAGCATTACCCTGGTCCTATAGCTGAAGCAGTACCGATCTGTACAACATTAATGTTATCATGATGATGTAATACCAGGCACTTGAAAGAGCGGGAAGATAAAACTTTTAATCACAGAAAAACTGGAACTCTTTCAAAACTTGCTCCGTTACCAGCGGATTGCTCGAGCCTGTATATAGCAGGAAAAATCCAACCGAGTTAAAGGAAAATAGATTCGGAACGTGTAGAAGAATCAGAAGTAGAGTCTCATTCTTCTTCCTAAATCGAACTATATAGTTAATGATTACACTGGAAACAAGAATACAGCAATATTCAGGACATCCCATAACTCGACCATCCCCAAAATGATGTTTCTTGATTCAAGATTGGCAAGTTCTGATAAAAACCTTTATTTAACCATTCCATACTCACTAATAACAGTCCTTGTCCATGGATAACTTAGATCTCTGTATTTCTATTTCTAATTCCTATTTCTAATTCTCTAAGCATGTCAATTTTTGAAGAGGAAGTTCTTACTTCTCTATCCTTCCTCGATGCTTCCAAAGCAACTGGGCCTGATGGTCCTGGTGTCCTTCAAAGTGTAAACTCTATACAATACTCTCTATCATCTATTTTTTGTCTTTCACAAAGCAAAAGACTGATGCACTCACAACAATCTTCAAATTCACAAAACTTCAGCTCTCTACCTCTCTTGTGGTAGAGCATTAATTTATGATAAAATATGTGATCACTTTTTTCAAATTATTTTTCATCAGCTCAATCTGGATTCCGGAGAAACAACTCAACTCGACTTTTGCTCTTCCTATATATATACCAATACGTTTGATAAGAAAGTGTGTAGAGATACAGTTTATCTGGATGTAAGAAAAGCATTTGATAGTGCACCACCATCATGAACTTCTTAAACTCTGGTCACATGGGATCACTGGCTAACTGCGGCAGTGGTTCAGAGCATATTTGTTGTCACATTTCAGAAGGCAACCTAATTTTGCCAGTCTTCCGATCTTTTACCTGTTTCCTCAGGGGTGCTGCAAGGCAGTCTTCTTGGACCAATTCTGTACATTAATGATGAAGAGTTTCCAACCTTCTTCGCTATGCCGATGACACCAAGTGGTACCCTCAGTTTCCTTGTGGCTTAACAGAACTCTAGATTCTCTCATGTCTTGGGCAAGTCATTCAAAACTACCTCTAAGTGTAACGTCATGAGAAAAATAAGTTGTTGATCATTACCTCACTAATTCCACCTTGACATCCAACAATTTAACAATTTTAGCTCGGGATCTATCGTGGGACTATTGTTTTATCTCTGCAAGGCATTCAAGGTGCTTGGCTTAATACATCGATCTTCAGTAGCTCTCTAACAACTCTTGTGTAAGGAGAAAACTCTGATACGCTCTCAATCAATGTATATATTACTTGGTGATTTGGCGACCTTACTTAATAAAGGATATAAGTCTCTTGAGTCTAGCGTGGCTACTAAGTACATTTTTTAATGACTTCCTGTCAAACTCACCTTTTGGATCCAAATCTTTTCTCACTAATGATATTCTTTGAATTCCATGACATTATATTATATATTTCAAGGAAGTCACCTATATATATAGTTACGATTTCGATATAAATCTTTCCATTCCTTATGTACATCTAATACGAGGACCTCCTCTACTACATCATGCCTTCTCTCACTTGACCAAAAGTTTTCAACTCCAAATCTTTTCTCACTAATGATATTCTTTGAATTCCATGACATTATATTATATATTTCAAGGAAGTCACCTATATATATAGTTACGATTTCGATATAAATCTTTCCATTCCTTATGTACATCTAATACGAGGACCTCCTCTACTACATCATGCCTTCTCTCACTTGACCAAAAGTTTTCAACTCCAAATCTTTTCTCACTAATGATATTCTTTGAATTCCATGACATTATATTATATATTTCAAGGAAGTCACCTATATATATAGTTACAATTTCGATATAAATCTTTCCATTCCTTATGTACATCTAATACGAGGACCTCCTCTACTACATCATGCCTTCGCTCACTTGACCAAAAGTTTTCAACTGCCCAGACACTCCCTACAATTTATAGGTATCTCAATCATTCTTCTGTCTAATTTTGATCCCCCCAAACCCATTTTCTATGTCCTTGTAATAAGTGTTCTGTAACTCTTCTCAACCCTTCCTATCATTCACTATAGGTTGTTAGTTCTTCTAACAGTTCAGTCATTTGTACCACCCTACCTTTATGTCTGTTCTGTAAAGCATTAATTAAAAAATATATAACCAACAACAACAACAACAACAAGAATAATAATAGCAGGCTGTAAAGCATTAATTAAAAAATATATAACCAACAACAACAACAACAACAAGAATAATAATAGCAGATCAAGTTGGAGATCATCGGGAACAGGTCGATGGCTTTCCTGAGGGAGCTCAGACTCAGGATAAGGCGGAGATGAATGCCTCCTTCAGCACCTCTCAGTGGCAGTCCAGTGGGGGAATGCCTCGTCTGTTTTGGGGTCTTGACCTTGTTGTTAGCTTTTTATTTATGTTTTATTAATATAATAATAATAATAATAATAATAATAATAACAACAACAACAACAACAACAACAACAATAATATAATAATAATAATAATAATAATAATTAATAATGATACTAAATGTCAAATAATTAGCATAAATAAATTAACTAAAAAAGCTAACGACAAGTTCAACTCCCGACTGACCCCAAAACAGACAAGGTATTCCCCCAATGGACTGCTACTGAGAGACGCTGAAGGAGGTATTCACCTCTCCAGTACTTTGCCTTATCCTGAGGCTGTGCTCCTTCAGGAAAGCCATTGACCTGTTCCTGATGACCCCCAATGACTCGATGGCCACAGGCACAAAAAAGTGGCAAGGATCTATATAGGCTGGTATACTTGGCCACTTTTTTCTTCTCAGCCGTAGCTCCAGCACTACTCACTGCTATACATGAACAGGTTGTCTATTGTTTGTTAATTAATTATTATTTTGGTATTTTTGTACGAACTTGTAATTAATATTTATAATAATAATAATAATAATAATAAAATTAAAATAATTTTTGTCATTATAATTAATATTTGTTTTATTAATTTTAATAATAATAATAACAACAACAAAAAAACACAACAACAACAGCAATAATAATAATAATAATAATATAATAATAATTTTTGTCATTATAATTAACATTTGTTTTATTAATTTTTAATAAATAACAACAACAATAATAATAATAAATAATAATAATAATAATACGTATGTGGCATATATAATGTATAATTAAAACACAAAACATGACAAAAACAAAAAAGTCAAGAAAGGGGACAATAACAACAACAACCTTTGACCTGTACTTCCTCTTTATAATTAACTTTGATCCTTGACCTCCACTGAAAAATGAGCAGCAGTTTCGTTTCGTGGATAAGTTCCGCGTGAACAATTGGGAAAGATAACTTGAAATTCGACGTATATTATAGATGCTTTGCGGTCATCAGGAATTTGTTAAATTACGTGTGAAAGCTATTAGGATTGTGAGGCCAAACCCTTAGCGAGCAAGTAAAGGTTTAGCCCGCAAGCCAGAAAATAATGCCCACTTATGAATAAGCCCGCTCAGCATGGCTCTATGGTGATTCCTCACCGGGCTGTACCGTTAGCTAGCTAGAGATTTCTTTTCCCAAGGCCCTGATTCGCTACGCTAAAAAAGGACAACTTGCCATCTAGCAGCTGTAACTAAGTAATCACTCCACCTCATCGTAATAAGAGAGAACATATCTTGAATGTGACCAAATATATGTCTAGACGTTCTGCACAGCTATGGCAAAATAATCGTGCTGGTTATAGATGTGCTGGGAATGGCAGAAACATTTTTGCAGCAGGGAGGGGAGGTTGAGGCACCTGGATATGATTAGTATGGGTACAATAGGATAGGAGGCAAGCGTGCAAGTGGGGGTGTAGGGCTGCTGGTTAAGAAGAGCATCAGGTCTAGGCTGCGACTGAGGATGGAAGAAACTGTGTGGGGGTGTAGGGCTGCTGGTTAAGAAGAGCATCAGGTCTAGGCTGTGAGACTGAGGATGGAAGGAACTGTGTGGGGGTGTAGGGCTGCTTGTTAAGAAGAGCATCAGGTCTAAGCTGCAACTGAGGGTGGAAGGAACTGTGTGGGTAGAATTGAAAGCAAAGGAGAGCAATAATGTGATTGTGGGTGTGGTGTATGTTAACCTGAAGGGGTGAAGGGTCAGGAATCAGAAGAGTTGTTGGAGGTGATGAAAGCTAAGGTGGCAGAACATCAGGAAGCAAGCTGTGAGGTAATTCTAATAGGTGATTTTAATTCCCACATAGGATTAGGGTCAGAGCAGTCGCCTAACAGGAATGGTAAGAGGTTGTTGGATCTGGTTGGGGTGTGAAATTTGCTTATCGGGAGTAAGGTAACACAGTGTAGTGGAAGGTGGACGTGGGAGATGAGAGAAAGGATGTCAGTAATAGATGATATCTTGCTGTCAAAGGGGATAAGATGATGATCGAGGACAATGGAGAAATTGATCTAGGGTCAGATCATAATCTAATGTGGTGTGTCCTGAGAATAGGTAGACTGAAGGAAAGAGCAAGTACTCCACGGTTTAAATGGAAGGTGGATGGTAAGATGGATAGGGAAGAATACCAACATTTTGAGCAATAATGTGATTTCAGCGGTTGGGAGGAATATGTGTGCAAGATATAGCCGAGTACATGGTGAATTAATGAATAAGTGTGAGAGAGCAGTTCAAGCACCAATAGCTGGTGTGCCTGTAGATTAAGTGGAAGGCTGTTGGTGTGTGGGGCATTTATGTATGCAGATGATGTTCTTTTGGCGGACTCAGGGGTGGAACTGCAAGCTATGTTGGATGTGGTACAGGCTTATGTGTTAAGGTGGAAGATGAAGTTTAATAGTAAGAAGAGCAAGGTCATGGTAGTAGGGAAGAAGGAATCAGGAGTGCATTGGAGGATTAGTGAGGAGATATTGGAAGAGGTCGAAGAATTCAAGTACTTGGGGTTTGATAGGGTAATGTTCAGTTAGAAAAGAAGGCAGAAGAGTGGGTTGGAAAGGTAATATGGATGAGTAGAGTGAATGGGCAGGTGGAAGTAGACAGAGGAAGAATGGTGTGGGAGCTTCTAGTGAGACCTAGTATGGAGTATGCAGCTGAAGTGTGGTGGACAGGAGGATATAATGCTTGCAAGAAGTTGGAGTCAGCACAGAAGTGAGTGGGTAGGAGATTGTTGGGGGCAAGTAATACAGTAGCAGGAGTGGCAATGCAGGGAGGTATGGGGTGGAGGAAGCTGGAGGAGAGGAGGGAAGAGATGAAGGTATAGAGGTGCAGCAACAGAGCAGATTGGTTAATTGAAGATGGAGGAATCGTATGGTGGGAAAAATATGGTATGTTGAGGAGGAAATACGAGCTGAACACAAGGTTGCATCAGTAAGTGAAAGGGGAAATTGAAGGGGAGAAATGAGAAGGATTGGGAGGAGGAAGTAAACAGCAAGAGTGCACTGAAGTTTTATAAATTGGCAAAGAATGGTGCAGGGGTGGAGATGTGCGAGGTCCAATGGTCAGGAAGGTGTGCGGTTGCAATTCAGACTGAAGACTGCATCAGCTGGGATGTTAGAGGATAACCAGTGATGTGGGATAGTTAGAGATGAGAGGTGTATCATGTGTGATAGTGGAGCAGGGGAAGATGTGGGACATTTCTTGGTAATGTGTGAGCCATTCGAGAGTGGTCGGCTGGTACTGGTGGATGAGGCGCGCAGAATTGTAGGAGCTGGACAGTGGCTGGATGAGAATGGATAAGGTTGTATTGTTGTTAGGGAAAGGTGTGGAGGAAGTGATGCAGTGATGGAGGAGGTGGGCGAGTGTGTTATGTATTGGGTAAAGAAGTGGTGGCAGAGGAGAAAGGAACTGTTGTATGGAGAGCTGATGATCTTTGGTCCCCTCCCCTCCCTCCTCCTTGAGCAATCGGACATTTTCACTATTAGTATTATGGATTAATTAAGTACTGTTACTGTTATACTTTCACACTGTGCTATCAATATTAAATCAGAAAGATAAGTTTGCATAAGACAAGTGGCAGAGAACAAGGATACAAACAACAAGGACACAAACAACAAGGACACAAACAGCAAGGACACAAACAGCAAGGACACAAACAGCAAGGACACAAACAGCAAGGACACAAACAGCAAGGACACAAACAGCAAGGACACAAACAGCAAGGACACAAACAGCAAGGACACAAACAGCAAGGACACAAACAACAAGGACACAAACAACAAGGACACAAACAACAAGGACACAAACAACAAGGACACAAACAACAAGGACACAAACAACAAGGACACAAACAACAAGGACACAAACAACAAGGACACAAACAACAAGGACACAAACAACAAGGACACAAACAACAAGGACACAAACAACAAGGACACAAACAACAAGGACACAAACAACAAGGACACAAACAACAAGGACACAAACAACAAGGACACAAACAACAAGGACACAAACAACAAGGACACAAACAACAAGGACACAAACAACAAGGACACAAACAACAAGGACACAAACAACAAGGACACAAACAACAAGGACACAAACAACAAGGACACAAACAACAAGGACACAAACAACAAGGACACAAACAACAAGGGTTATTGGGGTCAAATTTACACAGGAAAATGTTCCAAAACTTGCTAAAAAGGTTTCTTTTAATTGACATGATAAGAAGAGATGTTGATAGGAGCTAATGAGTTCCATAGTGGGACAACATGACTAAAGTACTGGTGGCTGGCTGTTGGAGGAATGGTGAAATTTGTATTGGAATTTGTTTGGAGACGAGGATCTTGTTTGTGCTGAAACAAATGTCACGTACTGTGCAAGATGAATATTGTGTGCAGGTTGCTTCACAAGAATAGGATGTCCGGAAATTTAAACCAAAACATAAGAGGGAGAAGATTGAGGGTCACATAATGAGTCAATCAAGTTGTTTGATGCTGTACTCTTTCAAGAGCTTGATGTTCTTGATTAGGCGAGGAAACCAGATTTGTGAACAGTATAGGTGAGTTGTGTTCTTGTGAACAGGTGCATTTTTATTTATTTATTGGAGAGGTAATTGAGATAGATCTAATCTAGAGAATAAGGGACTCTATTTGCTCGCATATATAACTCGATTGTTAATACGAAATCAATGAGAAGTATAACTGACATACATGGTAAGGGTTATTCATTTAATAAGATTAGTGTTAGATTTTCTCTATAATTAAGCTGAGCCGATATGCTTGCCCACATATTGCTGTAATGTGAGCCGACCATGAGAAGTTGCTGTTGACTAGAACTCCCAAAGTCCCTTTGTTGTTGTGAGACTGTCTCAATATGAGCCCGAGTGGAAAGTCTGCAGTACAAACACTTAGACTAGTTGATGGTGAGTTACCAATGTTGCCACCATGAATACAACAAGTCAAGATCATCTCAGTCTCCAATGAATTGATCAATTTTGTGTTGTCTGCATAGAGAGATGGACTGAGGAGAACGAGCTAAGCGATGGGATGTCGTTAACATATTTTATGAACATTAGAGGACCAAGGATGCTTCCCTGAGGAACACCTGATCTGACAGGAAACATCTTGGACTGGACTCCTTCAACTTCCACAAAATGACTTCTGTTGATCAAGTAGCTTCTGAAACCACCACCACAGGGGGACCAGTAATACCCACTAGCCATAACTTAGAATTTCACCATGAGCGACAAGCCTTACTGAGGTCTAGAAACACAATATCAGACCGATGGTTGCTGTTTAAGGAATTGAATATCTCGGTTTTCGAGATGAGAAGTTGTGTAAGAGATGATTTGTTTTTCATGAACCCAAACTGAAACTTAAGACAACTGTGGATATAAGAAAAAATAATGGATTCCACGTCCTTGTGAAGAAGGCAGAGCAAGGAAGTTGGACGATAGTTACTAACTAATGAACATTCACCTTGAAAATAGCAAGCCAAATATCCTAGGCATTTATCATGGAATTTGGCCCCATGCCGTCACTGATGCCACACCCACACAGCACTCAATAAGCAACCCACCAGTGTTGCCGGCAAGGTCTAGGGCTAGGAATGGCTAGGGCTAGGGCTAGGAAGCTAGGAAGGGTTAGGCCCAGGAAGGGTAGCACAAGCACTAGGGCTAGGAAGAGAATCAAAAGCTTTGAGATCATTTGATGTTCATAAGCTCTGATTTAGGGCTAGTGCTAGAGCAAGGACTTTCACTTACTTATCATTACTCCAAAGACATCAATGGCTTAGCGATGAGTTATGCTGACCCATTTTTTTTAATACATCAACGAGAATTTCGTAATTTCGTCTGGTGTGTTTTATACGCTAGTTCTGAGTCGGAGGCAGAAGAAAAATACGCTCACAAGGAGTGCCAAGTTCCCTGAGGTGTCAAATCCACTATAGTATTTGACACAATACGCCTGTTTTTGATGTAACTAGAGAGTTAATAACAGGTGGCCAGGAACATAAAGACAGTGACAATGACAGGATGCCAAGTATCCTGTGACTCTAAGATGTATATAAAACAGACTAAATGCATAATGTAGAACCAGGGCATGGATCATGGAGGCCAGCGATAACTCTCCCACTGCTAAGTTATCATGTCTAGGGAGTACTGGATGAAAGTGAAGGCCTAGCCCTAGCCCTAGTCCTAGTCCCTAGTCTAGTTCCTAGCTCTAGCCCCTAGCTCTAGCCCTAGCCCCTAGCTCCAGCCCCAGTCCCTAGCTCTAGCCCTAGCTATAGCCCCTAGTCTAGCCCCTAGCCCTTAGCTCTAGCCCTAGTCCTACCCCTAAGTCCCTAGCTCTAGCCCTAATCCCTAGCTCTAGTCCTAGCCCCTACCCTAGCCCTAGCTCTAGCCCTAGTCCTACCCCTAGCTCTAGTACCTAGCTCTAGCCCTAGTCCCTAGCCCTAACTCTAGTCCTAGCCCTAGTCCCTAGCTCTAGTCCCTAGCATCCCTAGTTCTAGTCCCTAGCTCTAGTCCCTAGCCCTATCCTTAGCTCTAGCCCTATCCCTAGTCCTAGTCCCTAGCTCCAGCCTTAATCCCTAGCTCTAGCCCTAGTCCCTAGCCCTAACTCTAGTCCTAGCCCTAGTCCCTAGCTCTAGTCCCTAGCATCCCTAGTTCTAGTCCCTAGCTCTAGTCCCTAGCCCTATCCTTAGCTCTAGCCCTATCCCTAGCTCTAGTCCCTAGCTCTAGCCCTATCCCTAGCTCTAGCTCTAGCTCTAGTCCCTAGCTCTAGTCCCTAGCTCTAGCTCTAGTCCCTAGCCCTAGCTCTAGCCCTAGCTCTAGTCCCTAGCTCTAGCTCTAGCCCTATCCCTAGCTCTAGTCCCTAGCTCTAGCCCTATCCCTAGCTCTAGTCCTATCCCTAGCTCTAGCCCTATCCCTAGCTCTATCCCTAGCCCTAGCCCTAGCTCTAGCCCTATCCCTAGCTATATATAGTCCCTAGCTCTAGCTCTAGCCCTAGCTCTAGCCCCTAGGCCTAGCTCTAGCCCTATCCCTAGCTATATATAGTCCCTAGCTCTAGCTCTAGCCTAGCTCTAGCCCCTAGGCCTAGCTCTAGCCCTATCCCTAAATCAGAGCTTATGAAGAGGTGGAAGAGTACTATGACCAGAAACTGAATTCAATATTGGGTCATCAAAAGGATTTCAAAGCAACTGCTGACCCAATACCTACTTGTCACTCCACACCCTGCTCCAATATTTTAATTATGAAGTACGGCCTGAGATCTGCCCTTTTGGCAGTAAGATTGCAGGACTAAAGTAAGGCTTGAACAGGAACAACATGTAATCCCACCCACCCGTCCCCCCACGAGTTTTAGGTCCCCTGAAGTGCTTGTCACATAACAGAAATATGAGAGTACGCTCTACTTGACATTGGATAATTGACTACATGCACACATCTTTGCCATAACAATAAATTTGAGGGGAAAGTTTATGAGTCATGCACAACTGGATCTGCAATGTATATATATATTCATGCACTGAATGTTCACCTATAAAAAAAATTGCCGCTTTAAAAAAAAAAGGGGAAAAAAAAAAGGTTGCTTAATGAAAAAAGCATTTGAAAATAGAGGAAAGAGAACTGGCTGCAGAGAATTGATTTTCAGCACCCACACTTGAACATGTGTATAGTCTTGTTTTACCTAAACACTCATTTTGTAGAGTAGGGCTGCCTCCTGCCACTGCTAGTAATTTCAACTGTCTAGTATTTTGCAATCAGGAGACACAACTGCAGAGAATTCAGGCATGCAGGTTTTGAACTCCAGTAACCCTTTCGAGGTGGAGAAAGTCCAAAAATATTTCATGGATATGCTTGACCAAGATCAACAAATTGGACAAAATTTCCTGATTTGCATGCTCGTCCCCAACTTTGGCTGCATGTAACTTTGGCATGGTTATACCCTATGCAACATTTTTAGCATCAAAAGATAACAGAGAGAGATCTTTTGAGATATATCTCCAGTTCATAGAGTGGAGTGTGCAGAATCAATGGGGCTCCAAAATTGTAACCATTTTTTTGTAAGAACTTGTGTTTTAAGGCATCTCCCTCCCCCTCAACAAAGTTGGGAAACTTGAAGCTTTCTAGTAGGTTATTGGCTTTACCTGGAGGCCATGCTGGGCTTCATCTTCTTTTCTATGATGGAATTGAATGGATAAACTTTTTATTATTTTAATTTTTTTAATATTATTGTGATTATTTTGTTAACATTAGTCCTCTTATTCATATAGTTTATAGAACCCCCTCCTCTCAAGTTCAAATGATGTCTAGTGAAATGGCTCATCCCCAACCATGATGCCAAGATCCCATTACTGAAGCTGCATTCCCACGCTGCACAGCCACAGAAATCCGTTGAAGATGTTGATGGGAGTTCTCTTCATAAGTCACTGACCTCAGGCGGCATCCCAACTCGCCTTTGCTTGAGGCCCAAAGGATCCACAAGTCTCTACCGCCACAGGTACAAACTTGTATGCCGAGTCCATACAAGTTTGTACCTGTGGCATGGATAAACTATATCTCGAGAGTAAATCCTCATGGCTCATTTAATCTAGCCAAACATTTATTAGTCTGATGTCAAATGAAATATACCGGCACATGTAGCAGGGAAGCCATACCCACAACATACAATTCTTTTTAACACCTTATGCACTCACTTTCTAAGGTTTTAAGATAAAACTACACACACCCACCCAGTGTTCAGTTTCCCCAACTCAAAATTGACTCTGCCAAACTATTGCATGATGAGTTTTATGGGAAGGAGAAAAGAGAGGAGAGTAGATCTTAAAGATGGATGTCAAGGATCCCCCCTCCCCCCACCACTTTCTATGGCTGTATGTCGGCTGGTTTATATACATCCTCAATGGAAATGTCTTCAGAGCTAGTAGAGTTGCTGCAACCTTTAGGATGTTAACAAGCTGCCAATTTGGGGGTTTCTAGAAGATTCCATCAACCCCACCCCGCTTTGGGAAGAAGGGAGGGGGGGGGGGGGGAGGAAAGGGTCCTGCCATCTGCCAAATAAAAATGTGGTTCAAACTGATGATGATGTATATGCACTCAGCAGACCACGACTTTGCGTTTGAAAAAAAAACGACAAAAAATAACATTAATTATTATCTTTTGACAAAATACATTATCTTGATAATATATGTAGGCTAGTTGCAGTTGCACTGAACTTGTAATTAGTGACTCATTGTAATTAGTGATGATTGCATATGATAGACACCTTGGTCACTGTGGACTTTATATGTACATACATAGATGGATGTGTTGATGTGATCATGTGACTAAGCTTGGACAGGTTGTCGTTGGAATTGTCTTGTCAGTTATAAAACTTAAATCCTAAGAGATCTGTCGAGTCTTACATTGGTAGCAGAGAATGGCTGAGCGTCACATCAGTATACCCAAGCCTTTTGCAAGCGGTGATGTTGGGGAATGGTTTCAGAGATATGAGATATGCTGTACAGCTAACCGATGGGAAGATGCAACAAAGGCATGCAAGCTCCCGACCCTCTTGGAAGGAGAAGCACTGGCAGTATGGCTTGAACTCAGCCCGGAACAACAAGGGGATTATGCTACGGCCAAAAAGGAAATTGCGGCCGCCCTTAGCCCAATGGAGTTCATATCGCTAGAAAACTTTCACAAACGTAAGCTGCAACCGGGAGAAGCGTTATCCGTGTTTGTTCATGAAGTCAAGAAGTTGCTAGATCAAGCCATGCCAACATTGGAGAAAAATGCTCGCAATCAGTTATTATTACACCAGTTTGTAGCTGGACTACCAGATAGTGTAGGACGACAGCTGAGAGCAGCAGGAGAACTAACTACACTGGAGGCTGCTGTGTCAAAGGCTCGATTAGTATTGACACTTGATGACCCAAGTCGAAGTGTTGCAGCTGTGTCAGAGGCAACCAGTGAGGTAGTTTTGCTCAAGGACAAGATTGCCCAATTAACGGAACAAGTAAATGCTTTGTCAACATCAGTTATGCCACCAGCAGGAACACGTCAGCCGATGACAAACCAACAGCACTATCGACCAAGACGCTGTTTTGAATGCAACCAAACAGGACACATTCAGCGTGATTGCCCTTCGCGCAATCAGAATGGCCAATACACTAGACAGTGTTTTAGGTGTGGAAAAAGTGGGACATCTGGCCAGAAACTGCTACCAGGGAAACGAGCAAGGGATGTCTGTCAGGGGCAACAGGCGTCCCTATCCCCAATGAGCCCTCACGACCTGAGTGTCGTGACTGTAGCAGCGGTTAAATCCAAGGTTGCTGCTACAATGGGGAGGTTAGGTGAGGTTGAAGTAGAGATGATGTTGGACTCTGGATCATCTGTGTCACTGATGCGGAAGGAGGTTCTCACACATGCAAAGGGAGTTACCCACATTGAAGGCCCAATACAACTACGCCTGATGACGGCATCAGGACAACAGCTGCCAATACTGAGTCACGTCTGTGTTCCTATACACATTGGTGAGCTACAAGTCAAACATAATGTTGTTGTAGTGGATACTCTAGTAGCACCTGTAATTCTGGGGGTAGATTTCCTATGTAAACATGGCGTGGTCCTTGATTTTACGAAACCATCTGTAATGGTCCGTAATAACACCACTGCAGCATCAGCAATAAATGAGAAGGTGGCCCCTGTGTCACTGATATATGAAGCATCACGAAAAATAGAGGGAAAAGCATGTATTGTTGCAGAAATCGAACAGCCGGGGACAGATGTAGTGGAGGAATGTGCTGTCCCAATGTATCACAAACCAACAAAATTTGAATTGCCTGAGTGTCCTAGGTCTATTCTCGCAGATGTTGTACAGGAATTCCAAGCCTTATTCCAAACAACACCAGGTGTAACAGAAGCTGCCTTGCACTTTATACCCACAAAGGGCAATCCTATCAAAGTTCCACCACGTCGCATGCCAGCACATTATCGAGAGGAAATTGAAAACTTACTTCACACGATGCTAGAGCAAGGCATAATTGAAGTAAGTTCTAGCCCTTGGATGGCACCAGCGGTGTTTGTTCCAAAGAAGTCGGGTGATATCAGGCTGTGTGTGGATTATAGGGAACTTAACAAGAATACCACAAAAGATGCTTACCCATTACCCTTACCTGATGAAGTTCAGGACCGGTTGTCAGGCTCGACCCTATTCTCAACATTGGACTTACAGAGTGGGTACTGGCAGCTGCCAGTAAGTCCTAACGACCAAGAAAAAACAGCATTTTGCCCAGGACCTGGAATGGGTCTGTTCCAGTTTAAACGAATGCCATTTGGGTTGACTGGAGCACCCAGCTCCTTTCAACGGCTGATGGATAAAGTATTAAGAGGTCTTCCTTTTGTGACGATCTACTTAGACGATATTTTGGTGCACTCCCCGGATGAAAAAGCACATTGTGCTCACCTACGAGTAGTCTTTGAACGTCTGCTGGCTGCTGGTCTTACGCTACGAGGGAAGAAATGCCATATCGGACTCCTTAAAGTTGGATATCTAGGCCACACTTTTACAGGAACAGGCATGTCCCCAGATCCACAGAAGATCCAAGCAGTGTTACAAATTCCAGAACCAATGGACGTCAAAGCTGTCCGCCACTTCATTGGGCTTGCATCCTATTACCGGAGATATATACCCAAGTTTTCAGACATTGCAGCGCCACTCAATGCGTTGACAAAGAAGGCCACACCATTCTCATGGAACCATGACTGCAACATAGCGTTCAATACCCTGAAGGAACATCTGATTAGTGCTCCTATCTTGGCATATCCCCGGTTTGATCAGTTCTCCCCAGAATTCAATCTGCAAACAGATGCAAGTGCTGTTGGTATTGGAGCGGTGTTAGAACAGGACGGACATGTCATCGCATATGCCAGTCGTTCATTAACACAGTCAGAGTGGCAATACAGCGTAATCCAGAGAGAATGTTTGGCAATCATATACGCTGTGAAGCAATTTCGTCATTACCTTCTTGGACGACATTTCAAACTCTTTACGGACCATGCCCCATTGCAGTGGCTGTCAGCCCAAAAGATGGAGGGTATGCTCTGTCGTTGGGCACTAGCCCTTCAAGAGTATAATTTGCAAATTGTGTATCGAAAAGGCTCACTCAACACTAATGCAGATGCACTCTCACGATTGGAAAGTCTTCCTTGTGCTCTCACACTAGCTCTTCCTCATTATTCCACCACTGAACTGCGAGAAGCACAACAAGCTGATAATATCATCTCAAAAGTGATACAAGCTGAACCAGGAGTATCAAGTCCTCCTCGGGGCCGAGAGTGGAGCCATTACCCTTGGCGCAGGTATGTGAACCTGTGGGGCCAGCTTAGAGTTATCAATGGTATACTCTGCAGACACTATATCCCCAATCCTGTGTGCAAAGCTGTAACTGTACCTGTCCTCCCACTAAGCATGCACAAACAAGCTCTCATGCATAGTCATGACAATCCAGCGGCAGGACATCAAGGCGCAGAGAGAACTCTCCAGCGACTACGACAGGAGGCGTACTGGGTGAGTATGGCAGGCGACGTACAACAGTACTGTAGAGAGTGTGTAAAATGCCAGCAGTCAAAGCTCACAATGCCTAAACGGGCACCATTGACAAATGTTCCCATTGGCAAGCCTTGGGAAATGCTAGCTGTTGATGTGTTAGAAGTTCCCATCTCCCGCAATAACAATCGCTATCTACTAGTGATTCAAGACTATTTTACAAAGTGGGGAGAAGCAATACCCATGCCGGATCAGACAGCAAACCGTATCACAAGGGAACTGATAAAGTTGTTCTCTACATTTGGCCAGCCTGCAATCTTGCATTCAGATCAAGGACGTAATTTTGAAAGCACAGTCCTTGCACAAGCATTGGAAGCATTTTGGGTAAAGAAGTCCAGGACTACGGCATATCATCCGCAAGGAGATGGTATGGTGGAACGGTTTAACCGTACACTTCTACAACTTTTGCGAAGCTATGTAGACAAACAAGACGACTGGGAAAAACATCTACCACTCGTTCTATATGCCTATCGCACATCCATCCACTCATCTACTCTCTCCACTCCATTTCTATTGATGTATGGAAGAAACCACACTAACGTATCTCTCACCAAGTCAGCTGCATTTGATGCTCAGTTGTACCCTGAGAACCTGCAGGCAAAATTAGCAGAACTCAGAGATTTTGTGGAAACTAACCTTGCATCTGCTGCACACTCGCAAAAGTGCACATATGACCAACACTCAAGCACTCCTCATTTTGCAGTAGGTGACACTGTTTGGCTCTCTGTGCCCACTGCTGGAAAGTTGGAACCTCGATGGGAAGGAGGTTGGGTGGTGAAATCGATCAAGAGCTCGCTCAATGTTGAAATTCAGGATAGCAACCGATCCAAAATTGTGCACGTCAACCGGCTACGACATAGAATTCAACCAGACATTTCTGAGGTTCAAGACTTGGAAACAGCAACCACACCATGTGAACAATCATGGAACCCACCTGGAGTTGACCACATCACAATCCTCCCACCTACTGAAATGCCACAGAGACGTTACCCCCAAAGAGAGCATCATCCACCAGAACATTATGGAACCTAAAGCTCGGGACGAGCTTTTATAAAGGGGGAGCGTATGTAGGCTAGTTGCAGTTGCACTGAACTTGTAATTAGTGACTCATTGTAATTAGTGATGATTGCATATGATAGACACCTTGGTCACTGTGGACTTTATATGTACATACATAGATGGATGTGTTGATGTGATCATGTGACTAAGCTTGGACAGGTTGTCGTTGGAATTGTCTTGTCAGTTATAAAACTTAAATCCTAAGAGATCTGTCGAGTCTTACATATATTATAATATAATGACTATGCATTGCATACAATGTTATATAACACCATGAAAGTGGTGAGGTCTGTTGTCATGATCCAAACAATCTGAAAAAGAATGAAATGGCAGCATTAACACAACGTCAGTGCTAGAAATTAAATGTCTTCCATTACTGACAAGCCAATATAAAACTCTAGATGTCTCCATTACTGACAAGCCAATATAAAACTCTAGATGTCTCCATTACTGACAAGCCAATATAAAACTCTAGATGTCTCCATTACTGACAAGCCAATATAAAACTCTAGATGTCTCCATTAAATATAAAACTCTAGATGTCTCCATTACTGACACGCTAATATAAAACTCTAGATGTCTTCCATTACTGACAAGCCAATATAAAACTCTAGATGTCTCCATTACTGACAAGCCAATATAAAACTCTAGATGTCTTCATTACTGACAAGCCTCTAGATGTCTTCATTACTGACAAGCCTCTAGATGTCTCCATTACTGACAAGCCAATATAAAACTCTAGATGTCTTCATTACTGACAAGCCAATATAAAACTCTAGATGTCTCCATTACTGACAAGCCAATATAAAACTCTAGATGTCTCCATTACTGACAAGCCAATATAAAACTCTAGTTGTCTCCATTACTGACAAGCCTCTAGATGTCTCCATTACTGACAAGCCAATATAAAACTCTAGATGTCTTCATTACTGACAAGCCAATATAAAACTCTGACAAGCCAATACAAAACTCTAGATGTCTCCATTATTGACAAGCCAATATAAAACTCTAGATGTCTCCATTACTGACAAGCCAATATAAAACTCTAGTTGTCTCCATTACTGACAAGCGAATATCAAACTCTAGATGTCTCCCATTACTACTGGTCATATAAAACTTGCCAAACACTATTACCTATTTATACCCAATCCATGACCACACCTTCACAACCAACCCATGACCACACCCCATACACACCCACACTAATAAAGGAATTGAGGATGCCTTGAAAGCTTCTCATAAGAAGAAATCCCTTACCCATCACAGAATGTCCACATGAAAAAGTGAAATGATGTGATGAAGAATGAGTTTCGCTATCTAGACTCCATTAGTGTTGCAAAACTGATTCACTATTCAAAAACTACTTGCCCCAAAATGTTTTAACTTAGTACAAAGGACAAGTGCTTATCGGATAAAAAAACTGCAACTTGTAGGGTTACACAACTAGACATAGAGTAGCAACAACCCCTCACAACATGGAGCAAGGTCAACAGCAACATCAACAGCAACATGAACAAGGTCAACAGCCACACAAATAATGTCAATAGTAACAATAAGGTCAACAGCAATGCAAACAGGGTCAAGGTCAACAGCAACATCAACAGCAACATGAACAAGGTCAGTAACAACATATCAACACGGACAAGAAAAAGCTACTCCAGAAAACTAGTTCAAACACAACCACACCCACAACAGCTGCTCTGTGTGTGTCAGTGTGAGTGCACGCATGCATGTGCGTGCATGTGTGTGTGTGTGGGCGTATACTCACATGAACATGCAGATCACCATGACTATATTCCACAAGCCAATGAAGATGCATGTGTGTGTGCATGTACTCACATGAACATGCAGATCACATGACTATATTCCACAAGCCAATGAAGATGCATGTGTGTGTGTGCATGTACTCACATGAACATGCAGATCACCATGACTATATTCCACAAGCCAATGAAGATGCATGTGTGTGTGCATGTACTCACATGCACATGCAGATCACCATGACTATATTCCACAAGCCAATGAAGATGCATGTGTGTGTGTGCATGTACTCACATGAACATGCAGATCACCATGACTATATTCCACAAGCCAATGAAGATGCATGTGTGTGCATGTACTCACATGCACATGCAGATCACCATGACTATATTCCACAAGCCAATGAAGATGCATGTGTGTGTGCATGTCCTCACATGAACATGCAGATCACCATGACTATATTCCACAAGCCAATGAAGATGCATGTGTGTGTGCATGTACTCACATGCACATGCAGATCACCATGACTATATTCCACAAGCCAATGAAGATGCATGTGTGTGCATGCATGTACTCACATGAACATGCAGATCACCATGACTATATTCCACAAGCCAATGAAGATGCATGTGTGTGTGCATGTACTCACATGAACATGCAGATCACCATGACTATATTCCACAAGCCAATGAAGATGCATGTGTGTGCATGCATGTACTCACATGAACATGCAGATCACCATGACTATATTCCACATGCCAATGAAGATGCATGTGTGTGTGCATGTACTCACATGAACATGCAGATCACCATGACTATATTCCACAAGCCAATGAAGATGCATGTGTGTGCATGCATGTACTCACATGAACATGCAGATCACCATGACTATATTCCACAAGCCAATGAAGATGCATGTGTGTGCATGCATATACTCACATGAACATGCAGATCACCATGACTATATTCCACAAGCCAATGAAGATGCATGTGTGTGCATGCATGTACTCACATGAACATGCAGATCACCATGACTATATTCCACAAGCCAATGAAGATGCATGTGTGTGCATGCATGTACTCACATGAACATGCAGATCACCATGACTATATTCCATAAGCCAATGAAGATGCATGTGTGTGTGCATGTACTCACATGAACATGCAGATCACCATGACTATATTCCACAAGCCAATGAAGATGCATGTGTGTGCATGCATGTACTCACATGAACATGCAGATCACCATGACTATATTCCACATGCCAATGAAGATGCATGTGTGTGTGCATGTACTCACATGAACATGCAGATCACCATGACTATATTCCACAAGCCAATGAAGATGCATGTGTGTGCATGCATGTACTCACATGAACATGCAGATCACCATGACTATATTCCACAAGCCAATGAAGATGCATGTGTGTGCATGCATATACTCACATGAACATGCAGATCACCATGACTATATTCCACAAGCCAATGAAGATGCATGTGTGTGCATGCATGTACTCACATGAACATGCAGATCACCATGACTATATTCCACAAGCCAATGAAGATGCATGTGTGTGCATGCATGTACTCACATGAACATGCAGATCACCATGACTATATTCCATAAGCCAATGAAGATGCATGTGTGTGTGCATGTACTCACATGAACATGCAGATCACCATGACTATATTCCACAAGCCAATGAAGATGCATGTGTGTGCATGCATGTACTCACATGAACATGCAGATCACCATGACTATATTCCACAAGCCAATGAAGATGCATGTGTGTGCATGCATGTACTCACATGAACATGCAGATCACCATGACTATATTCCACAAGCCAATGAAGATGCATGTGTGTGTGCATGTACTCACATGAACATGCAGATCACCATGACTATATTCCACAAGCCAATGAAGATGCATGTGTGTGCATGCATGTACTCACATGAACATGCAGATCACCATGACTATATTCCACAAGCCAATGAAGATGCATGTGTGTGTGCATGTACTCACATGAACATGCAGATCACCATGACTATATTCCACAAGCCAATGAAGATGCATGTGTGTGCATGCATGTACTCACATGAACATGCAGATCACCATGACTATATTCCACAAGCCAATGAAGATGCATGTGTGTGCATGCATGTACTCACATGAACATGCAGATCACCATGACTATATTCCACAAGCCAATGAAGATGCATGTGTGTGCATGCATGTACTCACATGAACATGCAGATCACCATGACTATATTCCACAAGCCAATGAAGATGCATGTGTGTGCATGCATGTACTCACATGAACATGCAGATCACCATGACTATATTCCACAAGCCAATGAAGATGCATGTGTGTGCATGCATATACTCACATGAACATGCAGATCACCATGACTATATTCCACAAGCCAATGAAGATGCATGTGTGTGCATGCATGTACTCACATGAACATGCAGATCACCATGACTATATTCCACAAGCCAATGAAGATGCATGTGTGTGCATGCATGTACTCACATGAACATGCAGATCACCATGACTATATTCCACAAGCCAATGAAGATGCATGTGTGTGTGCATGTACTCACATGAACATGCAGATCACCATGACTATATTCCACAAGCCAATGAAGATGCATGTGTGTGCATGCATGTACTCACATGAACATGCAGATCACCATGACTATATTCCACAAGCCAATGAAGATGCATGTGTGTGTGCATGCATGTACTCACATGCACATGCAGATCACCATGACTATATTCCACAAGCCAATGAAGATGCATGTGTGTGCATGCATGTACTCACATGAACATGCAGATCACCATGACTATATTCCACATGCCAATGAAGATGCATGTGTGTGCATGTACTCACATGAACATGCAGATCACCATGACTATATTCCACAAGCCAATGAAGATGCATGTGTGTGCATGCATGTACTCACATGAACATGCAGATCACCATGACTATATTCCACAAGCCAATGAAGATGCATGTGTGTGTGCATGTACTCACATGAACATGCAGATCACCATGACTATATTCCACAAGCCAATGAAGATGCGGAAGTACCTCAAGTTCTCCAAGAAACTTCGCACCTTATCCCCCACGGTGGCAGCTTCCGCTTGCCCGTCCACAAACCCTCCAAGTTGTGTCTTCTTGCTGCAGTTCACACATCATTACATCATCATCATTACCTCATAATAATTACCTCATCATTACTTCATCATCTCATCATCATTACTTCATCATCATTACCTCATCATTACCTCATCATCATTACCTCATCATCATCATATCAACATCATTACCACCTCATCATGTCAACATCATTACCACCTCATCATGTCAACATCATTACCACCTCATGTCAACATCATTACCACCTCATGTCAACATCATTACCACCTCATCATGTCAACATCATTACCACCTCATCATGTCAACATCATTACCACCTCATGTCAACATCATTACCACCTCATGTCAACATCATTACCACCTCATCATGTCAACATCATTACCACCTCATCATGTCAACATCATTACCACCTCATCATCGTGTCAACATCATTACCACCTCATCATGTCAACATCATTACCACCTCACCATGTCAATCATTACCACCTCATCATGTCAACATCATTACCACTTCACCATGTCAACATCATTACAACCTCATCATGTCAACATCATTACCACCTCATCATGTCAACATCATCATGTTAAAGGAGACATTGCACACGTCCGTGGTCAGTCGTATCTTGAAAAGCAGCTGGTATAAATCAGGGGAGACAGTTAATTTTTTAACTTATGGTTACAACTTTAGAGCTCCGTAGATTCTGCAAACTTCATGGTATGGACTTGATATATAGCTCAAAAGATAGGTCTCTCTGTGTGCTCTCTTTTGATACTAAAATATGTTTCATCGGTATAACTATAGGCAAGTTACTAGACACTAAAGTGGAGGGACCTCAAAAACCTGAATGCCTGCAACCTCCACATAAATAACTCCAGATTGCTAAGTGCTAAAGATTTGAAATTGGTACCAGTGGCTAGAGGAAGCCCTAGGCTATTCAATGAGTGGTTTCATTAGGCATTAAAATTTTAGTACGTGGTCAAGTGCTGACAGAGATGGGGAGAGAAATAGACGTTCCCGAGAGATCTTTGATGCTGTGTCAAGGCATACAGTTGCGAGCAAAGTTCGACAAAATGCTCGTGATTGGTACGTACGCCGAGTGGGCTATCATCGCTCACAGTTAGCAAAATCAACTCGCACAACTTGCTTACAAAATTACAAGTTCTTCGGATACATTGTACAACGTTGAGTTTCCCTGCACACGCATGAACTATGTATAAAAAGGTGTCCTTATGAGCCTTTTGATGTAGAAATTGGTAAAGGGTTTGGTTATCTGAGAGCCCTCATTATATGGGAGGAGGCAATGAGCAGCTGTGCTGACGCTGCTTTAGTTAGGCATTATCTGCTTAAATTACATGAGGAAATTTACAGTTTGAAGTTTAGGATTGCCCCAGCATTCACGAGTAGCGTGCTGCATGGTAATAAAAGGAAAGGCGAAGTATATTATGGCATTTAGTAACAAGGATTTACTAACCAAAACAAGAGGAAATCCGAGATCATCACGAAACGTTTGTAAAACGAAAGTTAGTAAAGCGGTAAGGTGTCGTCAAAGTTTGTCAGAACTAGCGGCAAGGTGTCGCAAGTAGTGGAGCGGTAAGGTGTCATCCAGTCGTGTCTACTCAATTCGCGTGGCGCATAAGAGCTACTCAAAAGCTGTAAGCATGGCTGAAGGGTCCAGTAGTCACAGTCTAAATACAGGCGAAGCTGAGAGTAAAGAATGCAGAAGGAAGAGAGCCTGGAGGAAGCCACGGGAGCCAGTCACTCCTGAATTGACCGTTGAAAAAGAGCGGGTATCAACCGCCAAATCGATTAAGCTTATTAAGCGGGGCGGGGCTAACATATCCGGAGCCACTTCCGGACATTTTGTGACTTCCCTTTCTAGCTCTACCTCCAAATGCAAAGGCACTCACGTCACCACAGATGAAACTGAAGTCCAGGAGGTTGCTGTGGCAACTGTGGAGCCTGTTCACATGGAACAAGGACTGCCTCTGGTTCAGATTGATGGCTCCATCATGGAAGGAGTACGCAAGTTCATATCATTGGCTGTTAATATGTAGCGAATATTGCATTGCAACTGTTAATATGCTGTAACACATTCAACAATTCAGACATTGGCCATTCGACAATTTAAAACTTGGCGATGTCATTGTGTTTGCGGTTGATGGGTGTGGTTTATATTGGTGGTTAATTTATTTCGCGGTTATGAGCTCTGGCCACCAATGCATCATGTTTAAATCCCTGTCAATTAAATCCCTGTCAAAGATTTCCTGCAGTATTGTTTGCATTGCGAGCTAACATACCTCAGGGTCACGACAGTGGGAAAGAAAGGTGCGATCATCATCTAGTGTTCCGAAGGTTCAGTGGCCATGAGCATACCAGCTCTGTGCTGGCACAGATGACCTCTCACCTTCCTTTTTGTTTCAGGGCTGGGTAGGAGAGAGCCTTATGTTCTCTGGCACTCGGGGACTTGTGTGGCAGGGGTGTTTGTTGCATCACTCGGTGTCACCACCACACTGTGTCACCATCACACCGTGTCACCATCACACCACAGAAAGGGTGTGCAGAGGAGGAGGAGTTTGCATTGGCACTATCAGGAAGCTCGCTAGTACTTCTCTATGTTGGTTGTAGCCACTTTTTTTTAAATGGAGGATGACAACTCCCCTTCCAAAATAGAAATCGAGCTAAAACTCACATTTGCATCTTCACGTCCTAAGCGATGGCTTCAGCCTCGCATAGGTCCGAAAACACTTCAAGTATGTCTTGTACCCTATTTCTCTCTTGCAACCTGGCCATGTATGTATTTGACCTGTCTGAAGGTGATCTTTGTGCGTAGGGACCGGTGCCTAGTACCCCAGAAAAACCTGGAGCCAAGGAAAGAAAAGTTGGCACTGACAGATCATAGCTGGACGGACCACAAGGCAAACTTAACGCTAAATGGGATGCGATGGCTGCTGTCCTCAATGCTGATGAAGAGGCAGGTTTGTGAAGAAGTTCGTGTAGCATGAGAGAATGGAACCACTCAGAGATGGTAGAGAGATGCTTGACTGCATTGCTTGCACGAAGAAAGAGTGTAAGCTAAAACGCTCTGGAAGAGGCCGAGACTTTAAGAAACACTCCATTGCTCGGCTGAGGTGACCAAGCTAGACAGTGTGCACTTTAGATTTGTAACGTGCATGCACAGGAACACTGCTGGGCGGACAGTTAGATAGACTTTGCCTCGTGAAGGCCTCCTGGTGTGACAGTCTCAGATTACCAAAGTTTGATTGCACGTGCGCGTAATATCAGCGTAAACTGAGACCGTGTATACCAATGGTCTTGTATTCAACCCCCTCCCTTGCCTTGTGTCCGCCTCCCCCACCCCCCTTCCCCTTGCTTTGTATCTGTCCTCCTTGCTTTGTGTCACCCCCCCCCCCTCCCCCTTGCTTTGTGTCCCCCCCCTCTCCCCCTTGATTTGTGTCCCCCCCCCCTCCCCCCTTGTTCTGTGGTGACTTATCTGCAGCCATCATGCCAGCTACCCACTGCAGTAACACCTCCTGAGCCTGTGCAGTAGCACCTCCTGTACAAGACCGTGACCTTCTTCAGTTCATTTTTGAGGGGGGGGGGGGGGAGAGAGAGTGTGGCGACCCTCGGTGTTACAGGACTGGATTCCGATGATATAATTAATCTTTCCCAATAATCAACTTGAAATTGTATTCTCTCGACATTTCGACAAGATGCTCTAGCCTTCATCAGGATAGATGCTCTAGCCTTCATCAGGACTAGATGCTCCAGCCTTCATCAGGACTAGATGCTCCAGCCTTCATCAGGACTAGATGCTCCAGCCTTCATCAGGACTAGATGCTCCAGCCTTCATCAGGACTAGATGCTCCAGCCTTCATCAGGATTAGATGCTCTAGCCTTCATCAGGACTAGATGCTCCAGCCTTCATCAGGACTAGATGCTCCAGCCTTCATCAGGACTAGATGCTCCAGCCTTCATCAGGACTAGATGCTCCAGCCTTCATCAGGACTAGATGCTCCAGCCTTCATCAGGACTAGATGCTCCAGCCTTCATCAGGACTAGATGCTCCAGCCTTCATCAGGACTAGATGCTCCAGCCTTCATCAGGACTAGATGTTCCAGCCTTCATCAGGACTAGATGTTCCAGCCTTCATCAGGACTAGATGCTTCAGCCTTCATCAGGACTAGATGCTCCAGCCTTCATCAGGAGACTAGATGCTCCAGCCTTCATCAGGACTAGATGTTCCAGCCTTCATCAGGACTAGATGTTCCAGCCTTCATCAGGACTAGATGCTTCAGCCTTCATCAGGACTAGATGCTCCAGCCTTCATCAGGAGACTAGATGCTCCAGCCTTCATCAGGACTAGATGCTGAGAGTAATAAAAGTTATTGTACCCAAAAATAAAACTACTACACAAATACTTCATTTGCTAACTAAAGGGTTATCTAGCCAACTAAAGGTTATCTAGCTAACTAAAGGGTTATCTAGCTAGCTAAAGGGTTATCTAGCTAACTAAAGGGTTATCTAGCTAACTAAAAGGTTATCTAGCTAACTAAAGGGCTATCTAGCTAACTAAAGGGTTATCTAGCTAGTTAAAGGGTTATCTAGCTAACTAAAGCTAAGAGACAGCAACGTCGCCCTAACCTGATACGT
>JAQNBH010000011.1:14273794-14352400 GCA_028752905.1 Cladorhizidae sp. MBARI D1340-BT2
TTGAATTTTGCATGATCAGCTGGTTTCACTGAAGAATCCTCGGAAAGGTGGAGGTGAGCTATTTGGACAGAAGCCGTTATATGGCACTCAGTTTGTGGACTACTCATCGATGTTCTTATTGGCCTTACTCCGTGCTCCTCATTGTTCAGGTGAAGTGCCTCTCTCAGGTCATTGGCAATGCTCTCCAGTTCCTGGCACTTCTTAGGAGATTTCTCGTAGAGGTAGTAGAGCCGAAGGAGCATTTCATCAAACAGATCAAAGGAGGTGCTACGAAGTGCACCTTTGATCTCTAGTTCGAGCTTGTGCGCCAAACACCAGCCACATCCAGAAGATCCACTCTCGTTGCTCTCTACCAGTCCTTTCAGACCATCACCACCAGCCACACTCCCTGCTGCTCCACCAGCCACACTCCCTGCTGCTCCACCAGCCACACTCCCTGCTGCTCCACCAGCCACACTCCCTGCTGCTCCACCAGCCACACTCCCTGCTGCTCCACCAGCCACACTCCCTGCTGCTCCACCAGCCACACTCCCTGCTGCTCCATCAGCCACACTCCCTGCTGCTCCATCGGTGGCAATTCCCACCACTTACTACATGCCTCTTTAGGCACTGGCTGGACGCTAAGACACTGCAGTGCGTACTAAAGTGATTGGAACAGGCCTTCTGCAGTGACACTTTTGGGCTTGTGCACACGCAAGAAGCTAATCATTGAGTGCATCTTCCCATCAGCACCATTCTGGTCACACCAGAGAACTAGCAGAAGAATATTGGTCAGTAGAGCAATCTATCAGTAGGAGAAACCTTTTCTTCAGAGATGGAGAGAGAATATTCTCATTACATGTGTGTAAGATATAAGAGTGTTCTCATTACATGTGTGTAAGATATAAGAGTGTCCTCATTACATGTGTGTAAGATATAAGAGTGTTCTCATTACATGTGTGTAAGATATAAGAGTGTTCTCATTACATGTGTGTAAGATATAAGAGTGTTCTCATTACATGTGTGTAAGATATAAGAGTGTTCTCATTACATGCATGTAAGATATAAGAGTGTTCTCATTACATGCGTGTAAGATATAAGAGTGTTCTCATTACATGTGTGTAAGATATAAGAGTGTTCTCATTACATGTGTGTAAGATATAAGAGTGTTCTCATTACATGTATGTAAGATATAAGAGTGTTCTCATTACATGTGTGTAAGATATAAGAGTGTTCTCATTACATGTATGTAAGATATAAGAGTGTTCTCATTACATGTGTGTAAGATATAAGAGTGTTCTCATTACATGTGTGTAAGATATAAGAGTGTTCTCATTACATGTGTGTAAGATATAAGAGTGTTCTCATTACATGTGTGTAAGATATAAGAGTGTTCTCATTACATGTATGTAAGATATAAGAGTGTTCTCATTACATGTGTGTAAGATATAAGAGTGTTCTCATTACATGTGTGTAAGATATAAGAGTGTTCTCATTACATGTATGTAAGATATAAGAGTGTTCTCATTACATGTGTGTAAGATATAAGAGTGTTCTCATTACATGTGTGTAAGATATAAGAGTGTTCTCATTACATGTATGTAAGATATAAGAGTGTTCTCATTACATGTGTGTAAGATATAAGAGTGTTCTCATTACATGTGTGTAAGATATAAGAGTGTTCTCATTACATGTGTGTAAGATATAAGTGTTCTCATTACATGTGTGTAAGATATAAGAGTGTTCTCATTACATGTGTGTAAGATATAAGAGTGTTCTCATTACATGCGTGTAAGATATAAGAGTGTTCTCATTACATGTGTGTAAGATATAAGAGTGTTCTCATTACATGCATGTAAGATATAAGAGTGTTCTCATTACATGTGTGTAAGATATAAGAGTGTTCTCATTACATGTGTGTAAGATATAAGAGTGTTCTCATTACATGTATGTAAGATATAAGAGTGTTTTCATTACATGTGTGTAAGATATAAGAGTGTTCTCATTACATGCATGTAAGATATAAGAGTGTTCTCATTACATGTGTGTAAGATATAAGAGTGTTCTCATTACATGTGTGTAAGATATAAGAGTGTTCTCATTACATGTGTGTAAGATATAAGAGTGTTCTCATTACATGTATGTAAGATATAAGAGTGTTCTCATTACATGTATGTAAGATATAAGAGTGTTCTCATTACATGTGTGTAAGATATAAGAGTGTTCTCATTACATGTGTGTAAGATATAAGAGTGTTCTCATTACATGTGTGTAAGATATAAGAGTGTTCTCATTACATGTGTGTAAGATATAAGAGTGTTCTCATTACATGCATGTAAGATATAAGAGTGTTCTCATTACATGTGTGTAAGATATAAGAGTGTTCTCATTACATGTATGTAAGATATAAGAGTGTTCTCATTACATGCATGTAAGATATAAGAGTGTTCTCATTACATGTGTGTAAGATATAAGAGTGTTCTCATTACATGTATGTAAGATATAAGAGTGTTCTCATTACATGTGTGTAAGATATAAGAGTGTTCTCATTACATGTATGTAAGATATAAGAGTGTTCTCATTACATGTGTGTAAGATATAAGAGTGTTCTCATTACATGTATGTAAGATATAAGAGTGTTCTCATTACATGTGTGTAAGATATAAGAGTGTTCTCATTACATGTGTGTAAGATATAAGTGTTCTCATTACATGTGTGTAAGATATAAGAGTGTTCTCATTACATGCATGTAAGATATAAGAGTGTTCTCATTACATGTGTGTAAGATATAAGAGTGTTCTCATTACGTGTGTGTAAGATATAAGAGTGTTCTCATTACATGAATGTAAGATATAAGAGTGTTCTCATTACATGCATGTAAGATATAAGAGTGTTCTCATTACATGCATGTAAGATATAAGAGTGTTCTCATTACATGTGTGTAAGATATAAGAGTGTTCTCATTACATGTGTGTAAGATATAAGAGTGTTCTCATTACATGTGTGTAAGATATAAGAGTGTTCTCATTACATGTGTGTAAGATATAAGAGTGTTCTCATTACATGTGTGTAAGATATAAGAGTGTTCTCATTACATGTGTGTAAGATATAAGAGTGTTCTCATTACATGTGTGTAAGATATAAGAGTGTTCTCATTACATGTGTGTAAGATATAAGAGTGTTCTCATTACATGTATGTAAGATATATGAGTGTTCTCATTACATGTGTGTAAGATATAAGAGTGTTCTCATTACATGCATGTAAGATATAAGAGTGTTCTCATTACATGTCTGTAAGATATAAGAGTGTTCTCATTACATGTGTGTAAGATATAAGAGTGTTCTCATTACATGTGTGTAAGATATAAGAGTGTTCTCATTACATGTGTGTAAGATATAAGAGTGTTCTCATTACATGCATGTAAGATATAAGAGTGTTCTCATTACATGTGTGTAAGATATAAGTGTCATTACATGTGTG
This sequence comes from Cladorhizidae sp. MBARI D1340-BT2, assembly GCA_028752905.1. Classification (NCBI taxonomy): domain Eukaryota; kingdom Metazoa; phylum Porifera; class Demospongiae; order Poecilosclerida; family Cladorhizidae; species Cladorhizidae sp. MBARI D1340-BT2. Next base: position 14,277,255 of record JAQNBH010000011.1, read on the forward strand.
TAAGATATAAGAGTGTTCTCATTACATGTGTGTAAGATATAAGAGTGTTCTCATTACATGTGTGTAAGATATAAGAGTGTTCTCATTACATGTATGTAAGATATAAGAGTGTTCTCATTACATGTATGTAAGATATAAGAGTGTTATCATTACATGTGTGTAAGATATAAGAGTGTTCTCATTACATGTGTGTAAGATATAAGAGTGTTCTCATTACATGCGTGTAAGATATAAGACTGTTCTCATTACATGTGTGTAAGATATAAGAGTGTTCTCATTACATGTGTGTAAGATATAAGAGTGTTCTCATTACATGTGTGTAAGATATAAGAGTGTTCTCATTACATGTGTGTAAGATATAAGAGTGTTCTCATTACATGTGTGTAAGATATAAGAGTGTTCTCATTACATGCATGTAAGATATAAGAGTGTTCTCATTACATGTGTGTAAGATATAAGAGTGTTCTCATTACATGCGTGTAAGATATAAGAGTGTTCTCATTACATGTGTGTAAGATATAAGAGTGTTCTCATTACATGTGTGTAAGATATAAGAGTGTTCTCATATCATGTGTGTAAGATATAAGAGTGTTCTCATTGCATGTGTGTAAGATATAAGAGTGTTCTCATTACATGTGTGTAAGATATAAGAGTGTTCTCATTACATGTGTGTAAGATATAAGAGTGTTCTCATTACATGTGTGTAAGATATAAGAGTGTTCTCATTACATGTGTGTAAGATATAAGAGTGTTCTCATTACATGTGTGTAAGATATAAGAGTGTTCTCATTACATGTGTGTAAGATATAAGAGTGTTCTCATTACATGTATGTAAGATATAAGAGTGTTCTCATTACATGTGTGTAAGATATAAGAGTGTTCTCATTACATGTGTGTAAGATATAAGAGTGTTCTCATTACATGTGTGTAAGATATAAGAGTGTTCTCATTACATGTGTGTAAGATATAAGAGTGTTCTCATTACATGCATGTAAGATATAAGAGTGTTCTCATTACATGTGTGTAAGATATAAGAGTGTTCTCATTACATGTATGTAAGATATAAGAGTGTTCTCATTACATGTGTGTAAGATATAAGAGTGTTCTCATTACATGTGTGTAAGATATAAGAGTGTTCTCATTACATGTGTGTAAGATATAAGAGTGTTCTCATTACATGTGTGTAAGATATAAGAGTATTCTCATTACATGTGTGTAAGATATAAGAGTGTTCTCATTACATGTGTGTAAGATATAAGAGTGTTCTCATTACATGTGTGTAAGATATAAGAGTGTTCTCATTACATGTGTGTAAGATATAAGAGTGTTCTCATTACATGTGTGTAAGATATAAGAGTGTTCTCATTACATGTGTGTAAGATATAAGAGTGTTCTCATTACATGTGTGTAAGATATAAGAGTGTTCTCATTACATGTGTGTAAGATATAAGAGTGTTCTCATTACATGTGTGTAAGATATAAGAGTGTTCTCATTACATGTGTGTAAGATATAAGAGTGTTCTCATTACATGTGTGTAAGATATAAGAGTGTTCTCATTACATGTGTGTAAGATATAAGTGTTATCATTACATGTGTGTAAGATATAAGAGTGTTCTCATTACATGTGTGTAAGATATAAGAGTGTTCTCATTACATGTGTGTAAGATATAAGAGTGTTCTCATTACATGTGTGTAAGATATAAGAGTGTTCTCATTACATGTATGTAAGATATAAGAGTGTTCTCATTACATGTGTGTAAGATATAAGAGTGTTCTCATTACATGTATGTAAGATATAAAAGTGTTCTCATTACATGTATGTAAGATATAAGAGTGTTCTCATTACATGTGTGTAAGATATAAGAGTGTTCTCATTACATGTGTGTAAGATATAAGAGTGTTCTCATTACATGTGTGTAAGATATAAGAGTGTTCTCATTACATGTGTGTAAGATATAAGAGTGTTCTCATTACATGTGTGTAAGATATAAGAGTGTTCTCATTACATGTGTGTAAGATATAAGTGTTCTCATTACATGTGTGTAAGATATAAGAGTGTTCTCATTACATGTGTGTAAGATATAAGAGTGTTCTCATTACATGTGTGTAAGATATAAGAGTGTTCTCATTACATGTGTGTAAGATATAAGAGTGTTCTCATTACATGTGTGTAAGATATAAGAGTGTTCTCATTACATGTGTGTAAGATATAAGAGTGTTCTCATTACATGTGTGTAAGATATAAGTGTTCTCATTACATGTGTGTAAGATATAAGAGTGTTCTCATTACATGTATGTAAGATATAAGAGTGTTCTCATTACATGTGTGTAAGATATAAGAGTGTTCTCATTACATGTGTGTAAGATATAAGAGTGTTCTCATTACATGTATGTAAGATATAAGAGTGTTCTCATTACATGTGTGTAAGATATAAGAGTGTTCTCATTACATGTGTGTAAGATATAAGAGTGTTCTCATTACATGTGTGTAAGATATAAGAGTGTTCTCATTACATGTGTGTAAGATATAAGAGTGTTCTCATTACATATATGTAAGATATAAGAGTGTTCTCATTACATGTATGTAAGATATAAGAGTGTTCTCATTACATGTGTGTAAGATATAAGAGTGTTCTCATTACATGTGTGTAAGATATAAGAGTGTTCTCATTACATGTGTGTAAGATATAAGAGTGTTCTCATTACATGTATGTAAGATATAATACATGCGTGTAAGATATAAGAGTGTTCTCATTACATGCGTGTAAGATATAAGAGTGTTCTCATTACATGTGTGTAAGATATAAGAGTGTTCTCATTACATGTGTGTAAGATATAAGAGTGTTCTCATTACATGTGTGTAAGATATAAGAGTGTTCTCATTACATGTGTGTAAGATATAAGAGTGTTCTCATTACATGTGTGTAAGATATAAGAGTGTTCTCATTACATGTGTGTAAGATATAAGAGTGTTCTCATTACATGTGTGTAAGATATAAGAGTGTTCTCATTACATGTGTGTAAGATATAAGAGTGTTCTCATTACATGTGTGTAAGATATAAGAGTGTTCTCATTACATGTGTGTAAGATATAAGAGTGTTCTCATTACATGTGTAAGATATAAGAGTGTTCTCATTACATGTGTGTAAGATATAAGAGTGTTCTCATTACATGTGTGTAAGATATAAGAGTGTTCTCATTACATGTGTGTAAGATATAAGAGTGTTCTCATTACATGTGTAAGATATAAGAGTGTTCTCATTACATGTGTGTAAGATATAAGAGTGTTCTCATTACATGTGTGTAAGATATAAGAGTGTTCTCATTACATGTATGTAAGATATAAGAGTGTTCTCATTACATGTATGTAAGATATAAGAGTGTTCTCATTACATGCGTGTAAGATATAAGAGTGTTCTCATTACATGTGTGTAAGATATAAGAGTGTTCTCATTACATATGTGTAAGATATAAGAGTGTTCTCATTACATGTATGTAAGATATAAGAGTGTTCTCATTACATGTGTGTAAGATATAAGAGTGTTCTCATTACATGTGTGTAAGATATAAGAGTGTTCTCATTACATGTGTGTAAGATATAAGAGTGTTCTCATTACATGTGTGTAAGATATATGAGTGTTCTCATTACATGTATGTAAGATATAAGAGTGTTCTCATTACATGTGTGTAAGATATAAGAGTGTTCTCATTACATGTGTGTAAGATATAAGAGTGTTCTCATTACATGTGTGTAAGATATAAGAGTGTTCTCATTACATGTATGTAAGATATAAGAGTGTTCTCATTACATGTGTGTAAGATATAAGAGTGTTCTCAATACATGTGTGTAAGATATAAGAGTGTTCTCATTACATGTGTGTAAGATATAAGAGTGTTCTCATTACATGTGTGTAAGATATAAGAGTGTTCTCATTACATGTATGTAAGATATAAGAGTGTTCTCATTACATGTGTGTAAGATATAAGAGTGTTCTCATTACATGTGTGTAAGATATAAGAGTGTTCTCATTACATGTGTGTAAGATATAAGAGTGTTCTCATTACATGTGTGTAAGATATAAGAGTGTTCTCATTACATGTGTGTAAGATATTTAAGAGTGTTCTCATTACATGTGTGTAAGATATAAGAGTGTTCTCATTACATGTGTGTAAGATATAAGAGTGTTCTCATTACATGTGTGTAAGATATAAGAGTGTTCTCATTACATGCATGTAAGATATAAGAGTGTTCTCATTACATGTATGTAAGATATAAGAGTGTTCTCATTACATGCGTGTAAGATATAAGTGTTCTCATTACATGTGTGTAAGATATAAGAGTGTTCTCATTACATGTGTGTAAGATATAAGAGTGTTCTCATTACATGTGTGTAAGATATAAGAGTGTTCTCATTACATGTGTGTAAGATATAAGAGTGTTCTCATTACATGTGTGTAAGATATAAGAGTGTTCTCATTACATGTGTGTAAGATATAAGAGTGTTCTCATTACATGTGTGTAAGATATAAGAGTGTTCTCATTACATGTGTGTAAGATATAAGAGTGTTCTCATTACATGTGTGTAAGATATAAGAGTGTTCTCATTACATGTGTGTAAGATATAAGAGTGTTCTCATTACATGTGTGTAAGATATAAGAGTGTTCTCATTACATGTGTGTAAGATATAAGAGTGTTCTCATTACATGTGTGTAAGATATAAGAGTGTTCTCATTACATGTGTAAGATATAAGAGTGTTCTCATTACATGTGTGTAAGATATAAGAGTGTTCTCATTACATGTGTGTAAGATATAAGAGTGTTCTCATTACATGTGTGTAAGATATAAGAGTGTTCTCATTACATGTGTGTAAGATATAAGAGTGTTCTCATTACATGTGTGTAAGATATAAGAGTGTTCTCATTACATGTGTGTAAGATATAAGTGTTCTCATTACATGTGTGTAAGATATAAGAGTGTTCTCATTACATGTGTGTAAGATATAAGAGTGTTCTCATTACATGTGTGTAAGATATAAGAGTGTTCTCATTACATGTGTGTAAGATATAAGAGTGTTCTCATTACATGTGTGTAAGATATAAGAGTGTTCTCATTACATGTGTGTAAGATATAAGAGTGTTCCCATTACATGTGTGTAAGATATAAGAGTGTTCTCATTACATGTGTGTAAGATATAAGAGTGTTCTCATTACATGTGTGTAAGATATAAGAGTGTTCTCATTACATGTGTGTAAGATATAAGAGTGTTCTCATTACATGTGTGTAAGATATAAGAGTGTTCTCATTACATGTGTGTAAGATATAAGAGTGTTCCCATTACATGTGTGTAAGATATAAGAGTGTTCTCATTACATGTGTGTAAGATATAAGAGTGTTCTCATTACATGTGTGTAAGATATAAGGGTGTTCTCATTACATGTGTGTAAGATATAAGAGTGTTCTCATTACATGTGTGTAAGATATAAGGGTGTTCTCATTACATGTGTGTAAGATATAAGAGTGTTCTCATTACATGTGTGTAAGATATAAGAGTGTTCTCATTACATGTGTGTAAGATATAAGAGTGTTCTCATTACATGTGTGTAAGATATAAGAGTGTTCTCATTACATGTGTGTAAGATATAAGAGTGTTCTCATTACATGTGTGTAAGATATAAGAGTGTTCTCATTACATGTGTGTAAGATATAAGAGTGTTCTCATTACATGTGTGTAAGATATAAGAGTGTTCTCATTACATGTGTGTAAGATATAAGAGTGTTCGTATTACATGCATGTAAGATATAAGAGTTTTCTCATTACATGCATGTAAGATATAAGAGTGTTATCATTACATGTGTGTAAGATATAAGAGTGTTCGTATTACATGCATGTAAGATATAAGAGTGTTCTCATTACATGTGTGTAAGATATAAGAGTGTTCTCATTACATGTGTGTAAGATATAAGAGTGTTCTCATTACATGTGTGTAAGATATAAGAGTGTTCTCATTACATGTGTGTAAGATATAAGAGTGTTCTCATTACATGTGTGTAAGATATAAGAGTGTTCTCATTACATGCATGTAAGATATAAGAGTGTTCTCATTACATGCGTGTAAGATATAAGAGTGTTCTCATTACATGCATGTAAGATATAAGAGTGTTCTCATTACATGTGTGTAAGATATAAGAGTGTTCTCATTACATGTGTGTAAGATATAAGAGTGTTCTCATTACATGTGTCTAAGATATAAGAGTGTTCTCATTACATGTGTGTAAGATATAAGAGTGTTCTCATTACATGTGTGTAAGATATAAGAGTGTTCTCATTACATGTGTGTAAGATATAAGAGTGTTCTCATTACATGTGTGTAAGATATAAGAGTGTTCTCATTACATGTATGTAAGATATAAGAGTGTTCTCATTACACGTGTGTAAGATATAAGAGTGTTCTCATTACATGTGTGTAAGATATAAGAGTGTTCTCATTACATGTGTGTAAGATATAAGAGTGTTCTCATTACATGTGTGTAAGATATAAGTGTTCTCATTACATGCATGTAAGATATAAGAGTGTTCTCATTACATGTGTGTAAGATATAAGAGTGTTCTCATTACATGTGTGTAAGATATAAGAGTGTTCTCATTACATGTGTGTAAGATATAAGAGTGTTCTCATTACATGTGTGTAAGATATAAGAGTGTTCTCATTACATGTATGTAAGATATAAGAGTGTTCTCATTACATGTGTGTAAGATATAAGAGTGTTCTCATTACACGTGTGTAAGATATAAGAGTGTTCTCATTACATGTGTGTAAGATATAAGAGTGTTCTCATTACATGCATGTAAGATATAAGAGTGTTCTCATTACATGTGTGTAAGATATAAGAGTGTTCTCATTACATGTGTGTAAGATATAAGAGTGTTCTCATTACACGTGTGTAAGATATAAGAGTGTTCTTATTACATGTGTGTAAGATATAAGAGTGTTCTCATTACATGTGTGTAAGATATAAGAGTGTTCTCATTACATGTGTGTAAGATATAAGAGTGTTCTCATTACATGTGTGTAAGATATAAGAGTGTTCTCATTACATGTGTGTAAGATATAAGAGTGTTCTCATTACATGTGTGTAAGATATAAGAGTGTTCTCATTACATGTGTGTAAGATATAAGAGTGTTCTCATTACATGTGTGTAAGATATAAGAGTGTTCTCATTACATGTGTGTAAGATATAAGAGTGTTCTCATTACATGTGTGTAAGATATAAGAGTGTTCTCATTACATGTGTGTAAGATATAAGAGTGTTCTCATTACATGTGTGTAAGATATAAGAGTGTTCTCATTACATGTGTGTAAGATATAAGAGTGTTCTCATTACATGTGTGTAAGATATAAGAGTGTTCTCATTACATGTGTGTAAGATATAAGAGTGTTCTCATTACATGTGTGTAAGATATAAGAGTGTTCTCATTACATGTGTGTAAGATATAAGAGTGTTCTAATTACATGTGTGTAAGATATAAGTGTTCTCATTACATGTGTGTAAGATATAAGAGTGTTCTCATTACATGTGTGTAAGATATAAGTGTTCTCATTACATGTGTGTAAGATATAAGAGTGTTCTCATTACATGTGTGTAAGATATAAGAGTGTTCTCATTACATGTATGTAAGATATAAGAGTGTTCTCATTACATGCATGTAAGATATAAGAGTGTTCTCATTACATGCATGTAAGATATAAGAGTGTTCTCATTACATGTGTGTAAGATATAAGAGTGTTCTCATTACATGTGTGTAAGATATAAGAGTGTTCTCATTACATGTGTGTAAGATATAAGAGTGTTCTCATTACACGTATGTAAGATATAAGAGTGTTCTCATTACACGTATGTAAGATATAAGAGTGTTCTCATTACACGTGTGTAAGATATAAGAGTGTTCTCATTACATGTGTGTAAGATATAAGAGTGTTCTCATTACATGTGTGTAAGATATAAGAGTGTTCTCATTACATGTGTGTAAGATATAAGAGTGTTCTCATTACATGTATGTAAGATATAAGAGTGTTCTCATTACATGTGTGTAAGATATAAGAGTGTTCTCATTACATGTGTGTAAGATATAAGAGTGTTCTCATTACATGTGTGTAAGATATAAGAGTGTTCTCATTACATGTGTGTAAGATATAAGAGTGTTCTCATTACATGTGTGTAAGATATAAGAGTGTTCTCATTACATGTGTGTAAGATATAAGAGTGTTCTCATTACATGTGTGTAAGATATAAGAGTGTTCTCATTACATGTGTGTAAGATATAAGAGTGTTCTCATTACATGTGTGTAAGATATAAGAGTGTTCTCATTACATGTGTGTAAGATATAAGTGTTCTCATTACATGTGTGTAAGATATAAGTGTTCTCATTACATGTGTGTAAGATATAAGAGTGTTCTCATTACACGTATGTAAGATATAAGAGTGTTCTCATTACATGTGTGTAAGATATAAGAGTGTTCTCATTACATGTGTGTAAGATATAAGAGTGTTCTCATTACATGTGTGTAAGATATAAGAGTGTTCTCATTACATGTGTGTAAGATATAAGAGTGTTCTCATTACATGTGTGTAAGATATAAGAGTGTTCTCATTACATGTGTGTAAGATATAAGAGTGTTCTCATTACATGTGTGTAAGATATAAGAGTGTTCTCATTACACGTATGTAAGATATAAGAGTGTTCTCATTACATGTGTGTAAGATATAAGAGTGTTCTCATTACATGTGTGTAAGATATAAGAGTGTTCTCATTACATGTGTGTAAGATATAAGAGTGTTCTCATTACATGTGTGTAAGATATAAGAGTGTTCTCATTACATGTGTGTAAGATATAAGAGTGTTCTCATTACATGTGTGTAAGATATAAGAGTGTTCTCATTACATGTGTGTAAGATATAAGAGTGTTCTCATTACACGTATGTAAGATATAAGAGTGTTCTCATTACATGTGTGTAAGATATAAGAGTGTTCTCATTACATGTGTGTAAGATATAAGAGTGTTCTCATTACATGTATGTAAGATATAAGAGTGTTCTCATTACATGTATGTAAGATATAAGAGTGTTCTCATTACATGTGTGTAAGATATAAGAGTGTTCTCATTACATGTGTGTAAGATATAAGAGTGTTCTCATTACATGTGTGTAAGATATAAGAGTGTTCTCATTACATGTGTGTAAGATATAAGAGTGTTCTCATTACATGTGTGTAAGATATAAGAGTGTTCTCATTACATGTGTGTAAGATATAAGAGTGTTCTCATTACATGTGTGTAAGATATAAGAGTGTTCTCATTACATGTGTGTAAGATATAAGAGTGTTCTCATTACATGTGTGTAAGATATAAGAGTGTTCTCATTACATGTATGTAAGATATAAGAGTGTTCTCATTACATGTGTGTAAGATATAAGAGTGTTCTCATTACATGTGTGTAAGATATAAGAGTGTTCTCATTACATGTATGTAAGATATAAGAGTGTTCTCATTACATGTATGTAAGATATAAGAGTGTTCTCATTACATGTGTGTAAGATATAAGTGTTCTCATTACATGTGTGTAAGATATAAGAGTGTTCTCATTACATGTATGTAAGATATAATAATGTTCTCATTACATGTGTGTAAGATATAAGAGTGTTCTCATTACATGTATGTAAGATATAAGAGTGTTCTCATTACATGTGTGTAAGATATAAGAGTGTTCTCATTACATGTGTGTAAGATATAAGAGTGTTCTCATTACATGTATGTAAGATATAAGAGTGTTCTCATTACATGTATGTAAGATATAAGAGTGTTCTCATTACATGTGTGTAAGATATAAGTGTTCTCATTACATGTGTGTAAGATATAAGAGTGTTCTCATTACATGTATGTAAGATATAATAATGTTCTCATTACATGTGTGTAAGATATAAGAGTGTTCTCATTACATGTGTATAAGATATAAGAGTGTTCTCATTACATGTGTGTAAGATATAAGAGTGTTCTCATTACATGTGTGTAAGATATAAGAGTGTTCTCATTACATGTGTGTAAGATATAAGAGTGTTCTCATTACATGTGTGTAAGATATAAGAGTGTTCTCATTACATGTGTGTAAGATATAAGAGTGTTCTCATTACATGTGTGTAAGATATAAGAGTGTTCTCATTACATGTGTGTAAGATATAAGAGTTCTCATTACATGTATGTAAGATATAAGAGTGTTCTCATTACATGTGTGTAAGATATAAGAGTGTTCTCATTACATGTGTGTAAGATATAAGAGTGTTCTCATTACATGTATGTAAGATATAAGAGTATTCTCATTACATGTATGTAAGATATAAGAGTGTTCTCATTACATGTGTGTAAGATATAAGAGTGTTCTCATTACATGTATGTAAGATATAAGAGTGTTCTCATTACATGTGTGTAAGATATAAGAGTGTTCTCATTACATGTATGTTAGATATAAGAGTGTTCTCATTACATGCGTGTAAGATATAAGAGTGTTCTCATTACATGTGTGTAAGATATAAGAGTGTTCTCATTACATGTATGTAAGATATATGAGTGTTCTCATTACATGTGTGTAAGATATAAGAGTGTTCTCATTACATGTGTGTAAGATATAAGAGTGTTCTCATTACATGTGTGTAAGATATAAGAGTGTTCTCATTACATGCAGGTAAGATATAAGAGTGTTCTCATTACATGTGTGTAAGATATAACAGTGTTCTCATTACATGTGTGTAAGATATAAGAGTGTTCTCATTACATGTGTGTAAGATATAAGAGTGTTCTCATTACATGTGTGTAAGATATAAGAGTGTTCTCATTACATGTATGTAAGATATAAGAGTGTTCTCATTACATGTGTGTAAGATATAAGAGTGTTCTCATTACATGTGTGTAAGATATAAGAGTGTTCTCATTACATGTGTGTAAGATATAAGAGTGTTCTCATTACATGTGTGTAAGATATAAGAGTGTTCTCATTACATGTATGTAAGATATAAGAGTGTTCTCATTACATGTGTGTAAGATATAAGAGTGTTCTCATTACATGTATGTAAGATATAAGAGTGTTCTCATTACATGTGTGTAAGATATAAGAGTGTTCTCATTACATGTGTGTAAGATATAAGAGTGTTCTCATTACATGTGTGTAAGATATAAGAGTGTTCTCATTACATGTGTGTAAGATATAAGTGTTCTCATTACATGTGTGTAAGATATAAGTGTTCTCATTACATGTGTGTAAGATATAAGAGTGTTCTCATTACATGTGTGTAAGATATAAGAGTGTTCTCATTACATGTGTGTAAGATATAAGTGTTCTCATTACATGTGTGTAAGATATAAGAGTGTTCTCATTACATGTGTGTAAGATATAAGAGTGTTCTCATTACATGTGTGTAAGATATAAGAGTGTTCTCATTACATGTGTGTAAGATATAAGAGTGTTCTCATTACATGTGTGTAAGATATAAGAGTGTTCTCATTACATGTGTGTAAGATATAAGAGTGTTCTCATTACATGTGTGTAAGATATAAGAGTGTTCTCATTACATGTGTGTAAGATATAAGAGTGTTCTCATTACATGTGTGTAAGATATAAGAGTGTTCTCATTACATGCGTGTAAGATATAAGAGTGTTCTCATTACATGTATGTAAGATATAAGAGTGTTCTCATTACATGTGTGTAAGATATAAGAGTGTTCTCATTATATGTGTGTAAGATATAAGAGTGTTCTCATTACATGTATGTAAGATATAAGAGTGTTCTCATTACATGTGTGTAAGATATAAGTGTTCTCATTACATGTATGTAAGATATAAGTGTTCTCATTACATGTGTGTAAGATATAAGAGTGTTTTCATTACATGTGTGTAAGATATAAGAGTGTTCTCATTACATGTGTGTAAGATATAAGAGTGTTCTCATTACATGTGTGTAAGATATAAGAGTGTTCTCATTACATGTGTGTAAGATATAAGAGTGTTCTCATTACATGTGTGTAAGATATAAGAGTGTTCTCATTACATGTGTGTAAGATATAAGAGTGTTCTCATTACATGTGTGTAAGATATAAGAGTGTTCTCATTACATGTGTGTAAGATATAAGAGTGTTCTCATTACATGTATGTAAGATATAAGAGTGTTCTCATTACATGTGTGTAAGATATAAGAGTGTTCTCATTACGTGTGTGTAAGTTATAAGAGTGTTCTCATTACATGTGTGTAAGATATAAGAGTGTTCTCATTACATGTGTGTAAGATATAAGAGTGTTCTCATTACATGTGTGTAAGATATAAGAGTGTTCTCATTACATGTGTGTAAGATATAAGAGTGTTCTCATTACATGTGTGTAAGATATAAGAGTGTTCTCATTACATGTGTGTAAGATATAAGAGTGTTCTCATTACATGTGTGTAAAATATAAGAGTGTTCTCATTACATGAATGTAAGATATATGAGTGTTCGTATGTAAGATATTAAAATCTACATTGTCATGATTTTTTAAAGTTTGAGCATTTAAAAAATGGTGGATGACTAACTGAGAAAGAAAGCCTCACACCTCAACTTAAAACTCACACCGGCAGCTTCTTAGAATTCTAAATGTTTTTATTGGCTGGTATTAGTTTAAAAATAATAACACCCTATCAGTGTCGTTAATGTCGTTAATGTAGTAAACCAATCTTCTTCAAGATCTATCTATCTATCTATCTATCTACCTATCTATCTATCTATCTATCTCTATTCCTTCCTTCCATAACTGGTGTATATAAAACCCGTTCACGATAAATTAAGTACCAGGAAAGAGGACTAACATCTTCAATTGTGAAGAAGTCATAGGTTATGTTCATCATGCGGTAAAAGGATCATCATGTGGGTAAGGATCGTCTGTGCAAGTCCAGCTATCTTATGTGATGCTATTATAAGCAGAACAAGGGACTGATCAGCGAGAATCTTGCTCTTTTCTCTTGGTTTGTGGAGCTCTGTGCAACTCGAAGAGGCCTTTGGAAGGCAGCTGTAGCTGATCCTCCACTTTAGGGGCCTGACTCTAGTAACAACAAAGCAACAACAAGGTGTGGTGTGAGCTTGCTTGTGCAACAAGAATAACCAACTTAGAAAGTTCCTATCAGCAGTGCTATCACTGACTGACAGCCCAACTTCTATACAACAACAACAACAACAACAGCAGCAGCTAAAAAGAAAAACAACAAAAAACATTTTTAATCTATCTATCTATCTATCTATCTATCTATCTCATGGATCCATTTTTCATTTAAATTTTTTTCATTTCTGTAACCATGGCGAGCTGTTCTTACGTCATTGTCTCCTATTGCACAGGTTTTCCAGGTCGTTGCCAGGAGGTTTGGGATAGTCTCTGATTGCCACCTGAGGAGAAGGTTCGTGTTGCTCTGTCTTGTAGCAGCTCTTGAGGTGCAATATATTGTCAGGTAGAAACAAAGGCATTGCCTGTGCATGGACGGCATGTCAGCCATGCCATTGGGGGAGAGAACACGAGGAAGAGGATAAGGGAGAGCAGATGCTGGGAGATGCAGTGAGGGATGAGGGATATAGGCAGTGATGACAGCTTGACCACATGGTTATGTGATGATGAGTTATGTGGGAGTGGCACTCTGGCTAAATGTGATGCATTTGGGGGTGGGGGGGTGGGGGGGAGTGGGAACAGCAAGTGGGGGGAAGAAACAATGGTGGATTACACAATCCATTCTGCTCTGCACTCCATTATGGAGGTACTAGACCTCGACTGCTTAAATCCTTGGCTTCTTCTTGCTTTAAGAGTGGGGTAAAGGGGAGCTGTAGCCGATTAGCCTCCTCCAGTGTGACCAAGCACTTACTGGAGATAAGCACTAGTTTACACCCAATATCTACGAGGCTGACAGAAGTCTTGAGTGCCTCTGATCATACTTAACTAGAGCTAGTTTATGAAGCTATCCACAATCTAAAGCTACAGTATATTCTAAGAACCTCAATCTGCAGTCAATAGGCCAGAAGGCTTCTATTGATTGCAGTTGTGAAGGAGTTCAAGTGAGAACTTTGGTGGCAGTGGCTTGACTGGTTGAGTATTGGCGCCTGGAAAGCAAAAATCAAGTTCAATACCTGCTTGTTCCAAGAAGATTTTTTTCCCACCGATTTTTTTCCCTCTTCAATTCCCCCCCCCCCCCCCCCCCCCCCCCCCCGGTCTTCAGTTCTCATCTGTAAGAGGCTCTGCACTGGAACAAGAGTGCTTGTCAAACACACACTTCCCCTCAGTTGTATTACAACACCATGGGTATCACAGTTCTACACAGTGCAATTATAAGTTAAGAGATCAATGGATATGCTGCAGGCTGTTTTAATAGGGCCTCTAGACGCATCGTAGGATAGATGCTGCCAGCTCCTGTTGCTAGATTGTGTCTGTCACACTTAGAGAGTTAACTGCTGTACCTTGCATTTGAAATTCCCAACTGCAGTTTCAGAAATAACAATTCCCAAGATTTTTGAAGACATACCAACAGATTTTATGTACGTTGCTATTGTTGGTGGCAGAGTCCCCACGGTGTCTTGGTTTCTTGGTCACACTGGCATCTATTGCTGGAGCTATTGTTGGTTGCAGAGTCCCCATGGTGTCTTGGTTTCTTGCTCACACTGGCATCTATTGCTGGAGCTATTGTTGGTGGCAGAGTCCCCATGGTGTCTTGGTTTCTTGGTCATCCTGGCACCTATTGCTGGAGCTATTGTTGGTAGCAGAGTTCCCATGGTGTCTTGGTTTCTTGGTCACACTTGCTGGAGCTATTGTTGGTAGCAGAGTCCCCACGGTGTCTTGGTTTCTTGGTCACACTGGGACCTATTTCTAGGTGCCCTTGACCTTTTTTTGTCGTCAATCCCCCCCCCCCCCCCCATTCCAACGCTTACAATGGCCTTTGCTGCTGTCCCCATTGGGCCTTTATCCGTATGACTGGAGCTGGAATCTTTGGGGGCTCTCTTCAAACGCCTCCATAGAGTTGTGTCCAACTGTCGGTGCCGTTCCATTGAGGAAGCTAAGGAAAGAAACTCTTTTATTTCATGCATGCCTCAGCCATCTTTATTAAAGATTGTTTTTATTGAAGCATATTTCCGTAATGCGTTGACTGACTTTGTGCACGACTAACTTATTGTTGCCATTCTCTAATTATATTTAACTGCTTAGAAATAGTTTGAAAGGAACCATGAATTTATCACTAGGTTGTTTTTATTATATATCACTTTAGGGGCTTTTATCCGAAAGGGCGTGGAGAGATGATCTATTCATGTTCCCCGATACCAGTTCTCTCTCCAGTGAATATGACAGAGAGAGGGAAACTAGTGAAGGTGGAGCTTCGTGCTTATACGGCCGGAACTTTACCTAAGAAGGTGAGGTGGTTCTGGACAAGAACAACTGCTGAGATAGAATTGCTATATCATGAGCCATTATGGTTGAATGTATGCATTGTATTTAGGGGGGGGGGGGGGCAGTGTTGGGGGGTTGCCGTCAATAGTGCAAAATTAGAAGTCTAGTGAAGGAAGTGTGTCTGTATTTTTTTAGAGATCCATAACTTCCACATATAGTTTATAGTTCAGTTCATAGTCAAACACATGCACCCAAACTCATGCACCCAAGTCACATGCACCCAAGTCACATGCATCCAAGTCACATGCACCCAAGTCACATGCACCCAAACTGACATGCACCCAAGTCACATGCACCCAAACTCACGCACCCAAACTCACATCCACCCAAACTCTCATGCACCCAAACTCATGCACCCAAACTCACATGCACCCACACTCACATGCACCCAAACTCACATGCACCCAAACTCACATGCACCCAAACTCACATGCACCCAAACTCACATGCACCCAAACTCACATGCACCCAAACTCACATGCACCCAAACTCACATGCACCCAAACTCACATGCACCCAAACTCACATGCACCCAAACTCACATGCACCCAAACTCACATGCACCCAAACTCACATGCACCCAAACTCACATGCACCCAAACTCACATGCACCCAAACTCACATGCACCCAAGTTCAATGCACCCAAACTCACATGCACCCAAATTCACATGCACCCAAACTCACATGCACCCAAACTCACATGCACCCAAACTCACATGCACCCACACTCACATGCACCCAAACTCACATGCACCCAAACTCACACACCCAAACTCACATGCACCCAAACTCACATGCACCCAAACTCACATGCACCCAAACTCACATGCACCCAAACTCACATGCACCCAAACTCACATGCACCCAAACTCACATGCACCCACACTCACATGCACCCAAACTCACATGCACCCAAACTCACATGCACCCAAACTCACATGCACCCAAACTCACATGCACCCAAACTCACATGCACCCAAACTCACATGCACCCAAACTCACATGCACCCAAACTCACATGCACCCAAACTCACATGCACCCAAACTCACATGCACCCAAACTCACATGCACCCAAATTCACATGCACCCAAACTCACATGCACCCAAACTCACATGCACCCAAACTCACATGCACCCAAACTCACATGCACCCAAGTTCAATGCACCCAAACTCACATGCACCCAAATTCACATGCACCCAAACTCACATGCACCCAAACTCACATGCACCCAAACTCACATGCACCCACACTCACATGCACCCAAACTCACATGCACCCAAACTCACACACCCAAACTCACATGCACCCAAACTCACATGCACCCAAACTCACATGCACCCAAACTCACATGCACCCAAACTCACATGCACCCAAACTCACATGCACCCAAACTCACATGCACCCACACTCACATGCACCCAAACTCACATGCACCCAAACTCACATGCACCCAAACTCACATGCACCCAAACTCACATGCACCCAAACTCACATGCACCCAAACTCACATGCACCCAAGTCATACGCACCCAAACTCACACACCCAAACTCACATGCACCCAAACTCACATGCACCCAAACTCACATGCACCCAAACTCACATGCACCCAAACTCACATGCACCCAAACTCACATGCACCCAAACTCACATGCACCCAAACTCACATGCACCCAAACTCACATGCACCCAAACTCACATGCACCCAAACTCACATGCACCCAAGTTCAATGCACCCAAACTCACATGCACCCAAATTCACATGCACCCAAACTCACATGCACCCAAACTCACATGCACCCAAACTCACATGCACCCACACTCACATGCACCCAAACTCACATGCACCCAAACTCACACACCCAAACTCACATGCACCCAAACTCACATGCACCCAAACTCACATGCACCCAAACTCACATGCACCCAAACTCACATGCACCCAAACTCACATGCACCCAAACTCACATGCACCCACACTCACATGCACCCAAACTCACATGCACCCAAACTCACATGCACCCAAACTCACATGCACCCAAACTCACATGCACCCAAACTCACATGCACCCAAACTCACATGCACCCAAGTCATACGCAGCCAAACTCACACACCCAAACTCACATGCACCCAAACTCACATGCACCCAAACTCACATGCACCCAGTCACATGCACCCAAACTCACATGCACCCAAACTCACATGAACCCAAACTCACATGCACCCAAACTCACATGCACCCAAACTCACATGCACCCAAACTCACATGCACCCAAACTCACATGCACCCAAACTCACATGCACCCAAACTCACATGCACCCAAGTTCAATGCACCCAAACTCACATGCACCCAAACTCACGCACCCAAACCCACATGCACCCAAACTCACATGCACCCAAACTCACATGCACCCAAACCCACATGCACCCAAACTCACATGCACCCAAACTCACATGCACCCAAACTCACATGCACCCAAACTCACATGCACCCAAACTCACATGCACCCACACTCACATGCACCCAAACTCACATGCACCCAAACTCACATGCACCTAAACTCACATGCACCCAAACTCACGCACCCAAACTCACATGCACCCAAACTCACATGCACCCAAACTCACATGCACCCAAACTCACATGCACCCAAACTCACATGCACCCAAACTCACATGCACCCAAGTCATACGCACCCAAACTCACACACCCAAACTCACATGCACCCAAACTCTCATGCACCCAAACTCACATGCACCCACACTCACATGCACCCAAACTCACATGCACCCAAACTCACATGCACCCAAAGTCACATGCACCCAAACTCACATGCACCCAAACTCACATGCACCCAAACTCACATGCACCCAAACTCACATGCACCCAAACTCACATGCACCCTAACTCACATGACTCACATGCACCCAAACTCACATGCACCCAAACTCACATGCACCCAAACTCACATGCACCCAAGTTCAATGCACCCAAACTCACATGCACCCAAACTCATGCACCCAAACTCACATGCACCCAAACCCACATGCACCCAAAGTTAGATGCCTAATTAACTGAGTTAATACCTGCACTTTGGGGGAGGAGGGAGGCCTGAGAGGTGGGTTACCTAACCATACCCACAGGGTGAACCCACGAACTTGTTCCTTAACATTCCTCTCGTTTTCTTTTTAATTTCGCTGACCATTGGGTTGGCTCCTCCAATCCAATGCCACCAACCCCTTTTCCATGCTCATATTTCCCATTATTCATGTTATATATTTATATAAATATATACACCCACACATAACTGCACCCACACATAACTGTTGATTCTATTTCTTGATATTATTATTATTATTATTATTATTATTATTATTATTATTATTATTATTATTATTATTATTATTATTATTATTATTATTATTATTATTATTATTATTATTATTATTATTATTATTATTATTATTATTATTATTATTATTATTATTATTATTATTATTATTATTATTATTATTATTATTATTATTATTATTATTATTATTATTATTATTATTATTATTATTATTATTATTATTATTATTATTATTATTATTATTATTATTATTATTATTATTATTATTATTATTATTATTATTATATTATTATTATTATTATTATTATTATTATTATTATTATTATTATTATTATTATTATTATTATTATTATTATTATTATTATTATTATTATTATTATTATTATTATTATTATTATTATTATTATTATTATTATTATTATTATTATTATTATTATTTACATCCGGTGCATGCTAGGCGCGTGTACTGGCACGTGGTGGATAGCTAGCTACTGGTATATAACAGGCTCACATGAGCCTTAGCACTCTCATTATTCCTGGATGAAGACTAGAGCATCTAGTCAAACCTTCGAGAGAGTAAATTTCAAGTTGATTGTTGAGAAGGTCATTGAATTATTCTTGTTATAAGTATTGTAGGAGGGACTGCATAGGAGTTCCGACCTCTGCCCAATTAGCTGTGTTCTCCACCAGTGACTTTGCTGCCTCACAATGTTCCTGGTGCTGTCCTGACATAGCAGGTGTGTGCCGAGAGCTCTCCCACCTTCGGAGAGTTTTTATTGGGGAATGTTCCATCCCACACTGAGCTGCTATTGTTGCCACACCAATTCTGAAGCTATGGGCAACGTAATCTTTTGCCACCAAAAGACCCACCAGCAACACTGGGGTTCTGGTCGGGATCCTGTCGGAGCTTGTGAAATAGTGTTCATTATTCCCTGAGATGTGGCATCGGCTTGTTGCCCGGTGCATGTTCTGCTTTCAAAGTTATCTCATACTCTGCCTGCACGAAGAATAGCACTCTGAATGGCCGCATCAGCTCACCATCCCCACAAGAGCCTGAGTCCTCCACCACTGCTAGGTTGTCACAGTGTGCCACTCCCTCCTCCAGCCTCTACTCCAGATGATGCATGCCATAACAACCGGTAGGAGCCCCTCTGCTCCCAACCCTTCAGGCCGGAGGACTTCTCTTCCAACACCGTTCCACAACCAACAGCCGTCTCAAGAACATTCTTCCTGGTCTACCTTGCACGCATGTTGCCACCCTGCACACATGTTGCAGCTTGCCTGATACATCTGAGTATGTGGCCCTTCTCTGTCCAGCTCCCCTATCATCGCAATTCCATTCAGTTCTCCATGAACATATGCCACCAGGTTGGGTCAGACCTGTAAAAGCTGTTAAGCTGAATGGACACTGTCTCCTGCTCGTGCCATTCATAAGCTCGAACAGCCGTCTCAAGAACATTCCTCCTAGTCTCCTTGCACGCATGTTGCAGCCACCCTGCATGCATGTTGCAGCCACTCTGCACGCATGTTGCAGCCACCCTGCACGCATGTTGCAGCCACCTTGCACGCATGTTGCAGCCACCCTGCATGCATGTTGCAGCCACTCTGCACGCATGTTGCAGCCACCTTGCACACATGTTGCAGCCACTCTGCACGCATGTTGCAGCCACCTTGCACGCATGTTGCAGCCACTCTGCACGCATGTTGCAGCCACCTTGCACCCATGTTGCAGCCACTCTGCACGCGTGTTGCAGCCACCCTGCACGCATGTTGCAGCCACCCTGCATGCATGTTGCAGCCACCCTGCATGCATGTTGCAGCCACCCTGCACGCATGTTGCAGCCACCTTGCACGCATGTTGCAGCCACTCTGCACGCATGTTGCAGCCACCTTGCACGCATGTTGCAGCCACTCTGCACGCATGTTGCAGCCACCCTGCATGCATGTTGCAGCCACTGCACGCATGTTGCAGCCACCTTGCACGCATGTTGCAGCCACTCTGCACGCATGTTGCAGCCACCTTGCACGCATGTTGCAGCCACTCTGCACGCATGTTGCAGCCACCTTGCACGCATGTTGCAGCCACTCTGCACGCGTGTTGCAGCCACCCTGCACGCATGTTGCAGCCACCCTGCATGCATATTGCAGCCACCCTGCACGCATGTTGCAGCCACCTTGCACGCATGTTGCAGCCACTCTGCACGCATGTTGCAGCCACCTTGCACGCATGTTGCAGCCACTCTGCACGCATGTTGCAGCCACCCTGCATGCATGTTGCAGCCACTCTGCACGCATGTTGCAGCCACCTTGTGCGCATGTTGCAGCCACTCTGCACGCATGTTGCAGCCACCCTGCACGCGTGTTGCAGCCACTCTGCACGCGTGTTGCAGCCACCCTGCACGCATGTTGCAGCCACCCTGCATGCATGTTGCAGCCACCCTGCACGCATGTTGCAGCCACCTTGCACGCATGTTGCAGCCACTCTGCACGCATGTTGCAGCCACCTTGCACGCATGTTGCAGCCACTCTGCACGCATGTTGCAGTCACCCTGCATGCATGCTGCAGCCACTCTGCACGCGTGTTGCAGCCACCCTGCACGCATGTTGCAGCCACTCTGCACGCATGTTGCAGCCACCCTGCATGCATGTTGCAGCCACTGCACGCATGTTGCAGCCACCTTGCACGCATGTTGCAGCCACTCTGCACGCATGTTGCAGCCACCTTGCACGCATGTTGCAGCCACTCTGCACGCATGTTGCAGCCACCTTGCACGCATGTTGCAGCCACTCTGCACGCGTGTTGCAGCCACCCTGCACGCATGTTGCAGCCACCCTGCATGCATATTGCAGCCACCCTGCACGCATGTTGCAGCCACCTTGCACGCATGTTGCAGCCACTCTGCACGCATGTTGCAGCCACCTTGCACGCATGTTGCAGCCACTCTGCACGCATGTTGCAGCCACCCTGCATGCATGTTGCAGCCACTCTGCACGCATGTTGCAGCCACCTTGTGCGCATGTTGCAGCCACTCTGCACGCATGTTGCAGCCACCCTGCACGCGTGTTGCAGCCACTCTGCACGCGTGTTGCAGCCACCCTGCACGCATGTTGCAGCCACCCTGCATGCATGTTGCAGCCACCCTGCACGCATGTTGCAGCCACCTTGCACGCATGTTGCAGCCACTCTGCACGCATGTTGCAGCCACCTTGCACGCATGTTGCAGCCACTCTGCACGCATGTTGCAGTCACCCTGCATGCATGCTGCAGCCACTCTGCACGCGTGTTGCAGCCACCCTGCACGCATGTTGCAGCCACCCTGCATGCATGTTGCAGCCACCCTGCACGCATGTTGCAGCCACCCTGCATGTTGCAGCCACCCTGCACGCGTGTTGCAGCCACCCTGCACGCGTGTTGCAGCCACCCTGCACGCGTGTTGCAGCCACCCTGCACGCGTGTTGCAGCCACCCTGCACGCATGTTGCAGCTCGCCTATCAATGATTGAAGCTCCTTAGGAGTGGTAAACTTCAGCCCCAACCATTTGGCGATTATCAGTTTTAGCTCCACCATCTTCTCCAGGGGAAGATAGAGTGTCGTGTCTACTGAGTTCAGCTCTATTCCTAAGAACGTCAGAATTCTGGCTGGGCCTTCAAGCTTCTCTCGTGCAGTATGCAGGTGGTGGAGTGTGTCCAGCAGCCTCTGCAGGTCCACTTGAAAGCTTGCTTTCAGGAAATCATCCAGGTAGTGAAAGACCTACTGGATCCCTCTCTGTCTGGTAAGCCACTCCAGAGCATATGCAAACGCCGTAATCATCTTAGGTGCTGACCTCAGCCCAAATGGGGAGCGCCATGTCAAAGAACATGCTTCCATACCACTGCATGCCTAGGAGGAGGCAGTCTTAGCGTGTGCTGGTTCCATCCTGTAGGCCTGTTTGATGTCCACTTTCTCCAGGTAAGATCCTTTTCCTGCTGCTGCCATTGCCCTGGCTGCCTCGTCCACGCTTGTGTACATCATTGAGCATAACCCTGGGTCTAGTCCGTTATTCATGCTCCAACCCTCTGGTGACGACAAGTTGACTGTCAGCAGCCACTCCCCCCCATGTTACCTTTTGGAATGACGCCAAACCTGCCCACCTGGAACTGCAGTGCACAGGAGCCCAGCACCAAGCCCTCAATGCAGTCCTTAGCCAGGTACTCCCGCACCACTTGGGGGAGGTCTTCCTGCCTGCCTTCTTGCGTCGATTCTTGTTGTAGTCAAACCTAATTCTGAATCCGCCGCAAATTCCCTCCACGACATAGTCCGGAAACTCTCGATCAGGGTGTATCTGCAGTGTTGCCTCCAGCGTAGCGAGGATGAGCTGCTGGTACCCTCACTCCATACTCTCTCCAGCGTAGCGAGGATGAGCTGCTGGTACCCTTACTCCATGCCCTCTCCAGCGTAGCGAGGGTGAGCTGCTGGTACCCTCACTCCATACCCTCTCCAGCGTAGCGAGGGTGAGCTGTTGGTACCATCACTCCATACTCTCTCTCTCCAGCGTAGCGAGGATGAGCTGCGGGTATCTCACTCCATACTCTCTCCAGCGTAGCGAGGGTGAGCTGCTGGTACCCTCACTCCATGCCCTCTTCTATGAAGGGTTGAGCTGCAGTTGGTCTTCTGGGTATGGATATGCTGCAAAGGGGCAGTTTCCATTTGCACCCACCCACCATTTAGCAACCCTTAACACCTTCCTTTGATATCCCTGTACCATGTTTTTGTTGTTATTGTGTTTTTTTTTAAATTTAAATTTTATTTATTATCATTATCATTATTTATACTACATCACGTCATTTGTGGCTAATCTGATTGGTTAAAACCAATAACTATAGGTTACATAGGCGCATAACCGACTCTTTTGTATAGGCTATCCTATACATATTGTTGTTATTGTTGTTGTTGTTGTTGTTGTTATTTCTACATATTTATTATTCATTATAATGTCCAATACTTGCCCCTGATTAGGTTGCCCTAGGTTTGCTCAATAAGGGTTGCCTCCCTCTCCTGCCATTTGCCTCTCTCCTCATTAGACCTTCTCCCTTGCTCTGTTCCTGCTTAGCTGGACTTCCACATTTGATGGCTGCATGTGGGTCAGATTCGGCTCAATTTTTCTCTCTCAGTACCTCTATATATATGTATATGTATAATGAACACATGCAAAATTTTAGGCTTCAACTCCTGAGGGTTTCTGAGATATGGCTCTCCAAAAATAGGGGGACACGCCCACTTTTTACACTCGTAAGTCGCAAACAGTTTTTTTTTGCAAGCCAATATCTTGGAAATTTGTCAGAGTTTTGGGCTGAAAATTGCTACCCAGGGTAATTTGTACTAAGGCTTTCAGAATATGTCATCAGAATTGGACTATCTCTTCTCTTAACAGAGTTATCGGTTCCCCAAATATGAATATTTTCATTGGCAAAAAAATAATAATCAATTTTCAAGGGTCCCTGACAGCCCAGGGTCTGTATAGAGGGTTCATGATGCTGGATTCCTTTTATTAGTAGACAGGTCTGTCTGCAATAGGAAGATTGACTATACAAGTCTTAATATGGGAGCCTCTGAAAATGGTTCCGGCTGAAAAAAGTCCATTTTTTTTGCCATTTTTTAAGCAGTCAAATTCACCATGTGGGCAGTTATCAATGGCAAAGAAACTTTTTCTACTTAATTGTACATATCTTGCCTTTATTTCCTCAATATGTCAACTTGTTTTTTCATCTCCTTCATTGTTGGAAAAATTCTGACACTCTCCTCTCCAGATCACCCATTGTGAGGTTCTCCTGACATCCTCATATTACAGCCTTGAAGGTCATGTAGATAGTGAGCACAATCACAGATCTCTTATTTGCTAGTGAAAAGGCCAGAAGTTTCAGAAAACAGAATTGCGTAATAGTTCAGGAGAAGGTGAAAAGGTGCACAAGCAAAAACAGCTTCTGCTTGTCAACCTGCGTGAACTCTATGTCGAGTATAGAAACAAATATTCTGCCGATAAAGTAGGCTTTTCAAAGTTTTGTGCCTTGAGACCCAAATGGTGTGTTGCAGTTACTGCCTCAGGCATGCATTCTGTATGTGTGTGTGTGAGCATCACCAAAATCCTAAACTTTTCGCAGCTGCCATTCTGGGTAATCATGACTACAAAGACTTGCTTGGGAAAATAGTCTGTTCCGTGATGAATCGTGAGTGCACGTTGCACCTTTGTGAATCCTGTCCTGGCAAGGTTGTCCTCGAACATTATTTGTCAGACATTTTCTTCTGAGCATGACTTGGATGATTCGGTAACGTACAAGCAGTGGGCACACACGGATAGGACAGCCCTCTTATGCCTAACTTCTTCTGTCCAAGACTTCATCGAAACTGCTTGCAATTCCTTTGATTCACTCAGACAACACCACTTCATAGCAAAAGCACAATCTAGTGATATCTGACTGCCTAAAACATGACACCACACAACTGTGCATGCATTCATTAGTACAGTGGTATCCTATGTGAAAGCTGAACTTCACTTTATTTTAAAAAAACTCTTATACGTCAGTGATGGAGTGGCGAGTCAATATATAAACTTCAAAAACTTCATAAATCTCTGTCATCATCAGAAAGATTTGATGCAGAAAGACTTGATGCAGAGTTGTATTTTTATGCCACGTCTCCTGGCAAGAGTCCATGCGACGGCATTGGTGGTGCAGTTAAACGTTTAGTTGCACGAGCCAGCCTTCAGGCGGCAACAGATGGACATATTCTCACACCTTCTCAAATTATGCTTGGTCATGTGACAACATTCCAGTCACTGATGTGGTCAACAATGAAAGCAGCTCTGACTTGCCAGCACGGTTTGACAAAGCAGTGAAACTAACTGGCATGAGATCCCACCATTGCTTTATTCCAATTTCTGAAACTGAACTGAGAATGAAAAGGATCTCAGCTGATGATTATTATAGTATTGTTGGTAACAAGTAGCTGAGCTGGATTATGCTGAGCTACAGCCGGGAAAGTATGTCTCGTGCATTTATGATAAGGAATGGTACATAAGCTGTATTGTTGATCATTCTGATGAAAATAGTGATGTGTTCAATTTCATGCAGCATAAAAACATAAGACTTCTCTCATGGTCTGCTTCTGTTCGTAAGAATGCCTACTGGGTGCCATTCCAGAACATAATATACTTTGTCTCTGCACCAGAACTGCAAGGACAGAGTGCAAGGTTTTATAAGCTTACTCCTCAGGACACTGCTCTCATTCAGAAGAAGTTGCCATCATTTGTATAAGCTCTGCAGTTCACTTTACCACCAAAGAGAATTTTAAGTGAAATTATACTATATATATGAGCAATCATTTATCATTATTGTACCATTTAAAGGTGCTTTATCATGGAAGCGCAAATGCTCCGTATACTCTCCATTATCCTATTAATATCGTGAATAACTGACAGTTATTCAAGATATTAGGGAGGTTTGAGACTCTGCCTACTAAATATAATGTTCCAAAAAAGTGTGTTATTTAGAAACTCGCACTATAATCCTGGAAGTGGCACCATGCCTGGGAGTGGCACCATGCCTGGGAGTGGCACCACGCCTGGGAGTGGGACCATGCCTGGGAGTGGCACCATGCCTGGGAGTGGGACCATGCCTGGGAGTGGCACCATGCCTGGGAGTGGGACCACACCTGGGAGTGGCACCATGCCTGGGAGTGGGACCATGCCTGGGAGTGGGACCATGCCTGGGAGTGGGACCATGCCTGGGAGTGGCACCATGCCTGGGAGTGGGACCACACCTGGGAGTGGCACCATGCCTGGGAGTGGGACCATGCCTGGGAGTGGGACCATGCCTGGGAGTGGGACCATGCCTGGGAGTGGGACATGCCTGGGAGTGGGACCACACCTGGGAGTGGGACCATGCCTGGGAGTGGCACCATGCCTGGGAGTGGGACCACACCTGGGAGTGGGACCATGCCTGGGAGCGGCACCATGCCTGGGAGTGGGACCATTCCTCGGAGCGGCACCACGCCTGGGAATGGGACCATGCCTGGGAGTGGCTGGGAGTGGGACCATGCCTGGGAGTGGCACCATGCCTGGGAGTGGGACCATGCCTGGGAGTGGCACCACGCCTGGGAGTGGGATCATGCCTGGGAGTGGCACCACACCTGGGAGTGGCACCATGCCTGGGAGTGGGACCATGCGCCTGGGAGTGGGACCATGCCTGGGAGTGGGACCATGCCTGGGAGTGGGACCACACCTGGGAGTGGGACCATGCCTGAGAGTGGGACCATGCCTGGGAGTGGCACCATGCCTGGGAGTGGCACCATGCCTGGGAGTGGCACCATGCCTGGGAGTGGCACCACGCCTGGGAGTGGGACCACGTCTGGGAGTGGGACCATGCCGGGACCACACCGGAGTGGGACCATGCCTGGGAGTGGGACCACACCTGGGAGTAGGATCATGCCTGGGAGTGGGACCATGCCTGGGAGTGGGACCATGCCTGGGAGTGGGACCACACCGGAGTGGGACCATGCCTGGGAGTGGGACCACACCGGAGTGGCTCCATGCCTGGGAGTGGGACCATGCCTGGGAGCGGCACCATGCCTGGGAGTGGGACCATGCCTGGGAGTGGCACCACGTCTGGGAGTGGGACCGTGCCTGGGAGTGGGACCATGCCTCATGGCAATGTATAGGATTAGGGCCAGGGCAATGGCTAGGGTTAGGGCCAGGGCAATGTCTAGGGTTAGGGCCAGGGCAATGTCTAAGGTTAGGGCCAGGGCAATGTCTAGGGTTAGGGCCAGATTGGGGCCAGTTTAAGGTTAGGGCAAAGCAATAAGGGCTGGGGGCAATGCTTAGAGTAAGGGCTTGGGGGCAATGCCCAGAGTAAGGGCTTGGGGGCAATGCCCAGAGTAAGGGCTTGGGGGCAATGCCCAGAGTAAGGGATGGGGCAATGCACTATTTCGTGGACAATACTTTTTAGGATTCCATGCCTTTAGTCTCCCTCACGTGGAAGGCATTTCAGGCGATTCTGAGCCTTTTCCCCACCGACAGGAGCTCTTTCATTTTTGTGGCCAGAGCAAGGGGGGGCTATGCGTCAAAAATGAGAGATTTCTTTTTTCCCTCCTTTTTTCCCTTCTTCTTGCAAACAATTTTTTGGTCCATGTAACAGATCAAGAAACTACACATCTTGCATGATATTTGCCCTAACTTGGTCTATATTTTTCTCAAAAAATCTTGTTTTTTTTGCCGTAAAGCTCATAACTTTTCTACACTTTACTAAAAAATGATAATTTTTATATCACTGGATAGCCCTTCTAATTATCTGTCTATTGTATGTGCCAAAATTTTAAGTACTCTAAGTATTAGCAAGTTATGGTGATTTGAAGTGGTGAGGATTGGGATTTTTCTTGGTGTTTTCCAGTTGCCAAAGCGGTGGCCTGCCACACAAAAACCACTACATGTATTGATAATCTGTTCACATATTGCAGATAAGGGCCTTCTCTATCAGCTGACCAAATCTGGGACTTTGGTCTTGATAATTAGGGCAGTTATGAATTGTACTGCAAGATAGATCAATTATCTTCCGAGAAAATATGTCTGCAGAGACATTCAACATATCATTAGGAACAAAGCATAAGGAAATAGGGAATAAAATGACCTGCATATACAACAAAAGTTATGGCGATTTATAATACTTTGGTGGTGCTGACGTACAGTCAGTCCCTCCCCCACACACACACGCACCCCGGGGGACTACACATGAAATTTTATTTTATTTTATGATTATTATATTTTAAGTTCAAACTGTTCTTGCATCTATCTATACTTGCTATTTCCAAAGTTTTACAGACATAGGATGCTTCTTTTCAAAGTTATGGTGGATCTACTTCATCATACATTTCTTTGACATGCACAAACATTCAGCTGTAAAGGAAAAATCTCTAACAATTTTCATCACAAACGGTTTTAAAGTTATTCTCGCCACAAGAAATATTTCCATTAATTGTGGGAATAAGCATTCCAAGTTTGGAAAACGAAATGTTTGAGTTAGCACTGAAATAACTTGACAAAATATGTTCTTTTAACTAGTTTTAGCAATTCCTTCATCTGTTTTTTTTTTACTTCAGTGACGAGTTTTTCTGTGCCATGTAACAAAGAAAAATAGCTAATTTTTTGGGCTATGTATGTCATTTGAGAGCTCTTTTAGTACTCTGTGATATCCATGAATCAGATTTTTAGTTTACTGCAAGGATTGCCAAGAGATGGTGGTTAGAAGAGGTGGCCTCTAGTTTTTATCATTTTTTCAGACTCTGTAGTGTGTAACTAATCAACATGACAACATATGGTAACTTTGGTCCCTGGATATCACTGAGATACTCCTTAGCAAGCCACACACCAATTATGAGTAAATGACTTCAAATCGTTAGGCAGCTAGGTCTGTCACAAATATCGTGGAGTCACCTCGATGTTTCTGCATGTATCTTCTGAGAAAATTTGTATATAGAGATATTTAACACTTTATAAAAACAAACACAGAATAATAAGGACTTTGATACCATAAATACTTGTGTAGACGAAAGAGAAAAAAAGCGATGGCAATTAGAAATAGGTACAACTATTTTGTGGTTTTGACGCATAGTCCCCCCTTAAACAATTCTCCTGGTGTTGTTGTGATGACATAATGCTAGTAACATTCTTGTGGCATGAGGAATGAACCCACTTTGAACCAAGGCTAACGTGTACTGAAGTGTGGATGGGCTCCGCTGCTTGTCTCGTGCCAGTGTTACTCCGCCTAAACTGCTCGCTGTGCATTGCTGCATCTGATGTAGGTGGGACATCACATGATCCAGTCGGCTAGGAGAGTGATAGAGGGTTACCTGGCTCAGGTGGAGGACAGGGAAGTGGCTATAGAAGAGGAACTTGTGGCGGAGACGCCGGCCACTGCGTTTGGGAACGGTTCCGGTATCATGTGAGTCTCTGGTTGATGATATCATTCTGACTGTAGACTGTTTAGATATTCGAGCTCTTGTTGCTGTTGGTAAGTGTTATAGCTGAGACAAGTACGGGGTGTCTTCTTGCTGGCTCAGCTAATGGAAGGAAAAGTAAGTCATTTTGTTGGATGTTGTTACCAGTGGATAGAAATAGGTGCTGTTTATGTATGTTGTCTTTCATTCAGAGGTGTGTGTGTCTCCTGGGTTACCTTACATCCCCCTCCCCCTCCTAAAGTGTTATTATTATTATTATTATTATTATTATTATTATTATTATTATTATTATTATTATTATTATTATTATTATTATTATTATTATTATTATTATTATTATTATTATTATTATTATTATTATTATTATTATTATTATTATTATTATTATTATTATTATTATTATTATTATTATTATTATTATTATTATTATTATTATTATTATTATTATTATTATTATTATTATTATTATTATTATTATTATTATTATTATTATTATTATTATTATTATTATTATTATTATTATTATTATTATTATTATTATTATTATTATTATTATTATTATTATTATTATTATTATTATTATTATTATTATTATTATTATTATTATTACTATTTACTATTTACTATTATTATTATTATTATTATTATTATTATTATTATTATTATTATTATTATTATTATTACTACTAATACTAATACTACTACTACTATTTATTATTATTATTTATTATTATTAGTAGAAGTAGGAGTAGTCATTATTATTATTATTATTATTATTATTATTATTATTATTGGTAGTAGTAGTAGTAGTAGTAGTTATTAGAAGTAGTTATTATTATAGTAGTAGTAGTAGTAGTAGTAGTTATTAGAAGTAGTTATTATTATAGTAGTAGTAGTAGTAGTGGTAGTGGTAAGTAGTAGTAGTACTTTTTAATAAACTCAACAAACTCTCAGTTGACATAATACAAGGATTTTCTGTATAATCTGCTTAAATTTGATTATTTGTAGTTGTCAAGAGAAACAAGACACTGTATGGTCATGAAAACCTTTTTGCCTCAGGCGTATGTACGCATGCATATATGTTCATTACCTGGAGCAATAAATGGACCATGTGTGTATGAGCTCAACTATTCTGGTTTCTACCATATGTTGCCACACACCTTCACTTGATGCCTGTTAGAACACTGCAAGCAGCTAGTAGTAGTATAGTTATTATTAGTAGTAGTAGTTATTAGTAGTAGTTGTTATTAGTAGTAGTAGTAGTTATTAGTAGTAGTTATTAGTAGTAGTTGTTATTATTAGTAGTTGTTATTATTAGTAGTTATTATTATTAGTAGTAGTTATTATTAGTTATTATTATTAGTAGTAGTTATTATTAGTAGTAGTTGTTAGTAGTAGTAGTTATTAGTAGTAATTGTTATTAGTAGTAGTTATAGTTATTATTATTAGTAGTTGTTATTAGTAGTAGTTATTATTATTAGTAGTAGTAGTTATTAGTAGTAGTTATTATTAGTAGTAGTTGTTATTAGTAGTAATTATTATTAGTAGTAGTCATTAGTAGTAGTTGTTTGGTTATTAGTAGTAGTTATTATTATTAGTAGTAGTAGTTATTATTATTAGTAGTTATTATTAGTGGTAGTTGTTATTAGTAGTAGTTATTATTATTAGTAGTAGTTATTATTAGTAGTAGTAGTTATTAGTAGTAGTTGTTATTAGTACAGTAGTAGTTATTATTATTAGTAGTAGTTATTATTAGTAGTAGTTATTATTATTATTAGTAGTAGTTGTTATTAGTAGTAGTTATTATTATTAGTAGTAGTTATTATTATTAGTAGTAGTTATTATTATTAGTAGTAGTTATTAGTAGTAGTAGTAATTACTATTATTAGTAGTAGTTATTATTAGTAGTAGTAGTTATAGTAGTAGCTATTAGTAGTAGTAGTAGTTATTAGTAGTAGTTGTTATTAGTAGTAGTTATTATTATTAGTAGTAGTTATTATTATTAGTAGTAGTTATTAGTAGTAGTTATTATTATTAGTAGTAGTTATTATTATTATTAGTAGTAGTAGTAGTTGTTATTAGTAGTAGTTGTTATTATTAGTAGTAGTTATTATTAGTAGTAGTAGTTATTATTAGCAGTGCACTCCACTTAATGGACCATTGGATAAATGAACATTCCTGATAACTGAGCCATTTTGGCCCAGGACAGAACATTTGTATACATACACATACAAAAAAATCTGGCTAAATGGGTCAAGAATTCCTGATACTTGGGCCACTTTTGATGTGTTGTTACATGTATTCATTTGCACACTCTCTACACAACCTCTACACCTGGCTTAACCTGGCTTATGCATTTACACATTCATTTACACACCCTCTACACAACCTGACACCTGGCTAATGATGCAGCTGCTTAGATTTAAATTGCTAGAAGCTGCTTAGCTCATGGCCAAGAGACAGGAACTTTCACTACAAGAGAAGATTGAAGTGTTGGACAAAGTATAAAAAAAACCCTCCCAATTCAATCAGCGGGAGCTTGCTGAAAGCTTTAAAATCCCAAGAAGCACTCTTACTAGACTAATCAACAAGGAAGAAGAACTTGGGTTATGTTGGTGTGAGGTGAGGTCTCCTGTCATGGTCACAAGCCAGCAAAGAAGTTGAAACGCCTTCGTAAAGGTAAAGCAGCAGAGGTAGACTCCTCTTAATCAGTGGTTTGGTACTGCGACAAGTAAGGGACAGAAATTGAGTGGGCCTATTCTTAAGGAGAAGGCAGAGGATTTAGCCAAAAAGTTAGGACATCCTAATTTTGTTGCCACTGAAGGCTGGCTTTCATGCTGGAAGGCACGACATCAAATTAGGTACAAATGGGCACATGGAGAGAAGGGAAGTGCAGACATTAAAAGTGCTGAAGAGTGGACAAGCACTATATTCTACCAGGGTTACTGGAAGAATATAGACCTAATGATGTCTATAATGCAGATGAAACTGGGCTGTATTACCGAGCCACTCCTGATGGCTCACTTTGCTATTGTTATGAAAAATTAAGTGGTTCTAAGAAAGCAATGGAAAGGATCACAGTTCTTTGCTGTTCAAATCTGACAGGAACTGATAAATGTAAACTCCTTGTCATAGGTAAGAGTCTTAAGCCAAGGTGTTTAAAAAATGTTAATGTGGATAATCTACCTGTCACATATCGTGCTAACAAGAAGGCTTGGGGATGACCTCTCAAATCTTTATTTACTGAATGGCTTGCAGCTTGGGATTCGTACCTTACCAAAGTAAATCGGAAGATCCTTTTGCTTGTTGACAATTGTACTGCACACCCTCATGTAAGCACACTAAAGAACATTCAGCTAGCGTTTTTGCCACCCAATACCACTTCACTTATCCAACCAATAGATAGGGTATCATAAAGAACTTGAAGACTCTTTATCGTAAAGAACTTGTGCATGTGACCCTGGCATACACAGAAGAAAACAATCTCAACCCATCCTCCACTGCAATTGATGTCAGCTCTAATATTTCAATCCTTCAAGCAGTGAGTTTTGTTGCCAAAAGTTGGCGGGCAGTAAAGGAAGCTACGATTATCAACTGTTTTCGAAAAGCTGGCTTCTTTACTTTATCACCTAGTGTGATAGATGAAAATGATGAGGAGTTTAGTTTTGACATACCAGAGATTAACGATGGGGAAGAATACAATAACATAGATGCTGAGTTACCTTGTTACAGTGAAAGCAACGTTCCAGATGATGAAATTGTGGAGAGTATTATTGCCAAAAGACCTTGCCTTGAACAAAATGATAATGATGACAACGATAATGAGATTGATCCTGTTCCTCTGATTACGCATGCAGAAGCAAAGCTTCGCATACCTACAACGCTATTTTACTGAACAGGGATTTGACCATTTACATTATTTGCTAGACAAGTGTGCTGGTTTATTTGATCTTAGGGAGCCACAGCCATTAAACAAACCACTCTACTCAATTTCATGAACTAATAGTTAAACATGCATCATGTACATATAACTGTGTGTGTTATATACATGTAACAATTTATATAAAAGTCTGATATATTAGCCAGCTGGATAAATGGACCACTTTTGTTTGGGACGGATGTGGTCCAATTATCAGGAGTGCACTGTAGTAGTTATTAGTAGTAGTTATTATTATTAGTAGTAGTTATTATTATTAGTAGTAGTTATTATTATTAGTAGTAGTTATTATTATTATTAGTAGTAGTTATTATTATTAGTAGTAGTTATTATTATTAGTAGTAGTTATTATTATTAGTAGTAGTTATTATTTTTAGTAGTAGTTATTATTATTAGTAGTAGTTATTATTATTAGTAGTTGTTATTAGTAGTAGTTGTTGTTATTAGTAGTAGTTGTTATTAGTAGTGGTAGTTATTATTATTAGTAGTAGTTATTATTATTAGTAGTAGTTATTATTATTAGTAGTAGTTATTATTATTAGTAGTTGTTTATTAGTAGTAGTTATTATTATTGTAGTAGTTATTATTATTATTAGTAGTTATTATTAGTAGTAGTAGTTATTATTAGTAGTAGTTATTATTATTAGTAGTAGTTATTATTATTAGTAGTAGTTATTATTATTAGTAGTAGTTATTATTATTATTAGTAGTTATTATTATTAGTAGTAGTTATTATTATTAGTAGTAATTATTATTAGTAGTAGTTATTATTATTAGTAGTAGTTATTATTATTAGTAGTAGTTATTATTATTAGTAGTAGTTATTATTATTAGTAGTAGTTATTATTATTAGTAGTAGTTATTATTATTAGTAGTAGTTATTATTATTAGTAGTAATTATTATTAGTAGTAGTTATTAGTAGTAGTTGTTATTATTAGTTATTGTTATTATTAGTAGTTGTTGTTATTAGTAGTAGTTGTTATTAGTAGTAGTTATTATTATTAGTAGTAGTTATTAGTAGTAGTTATTAGTCCTAGTTGTTATTAGTAGTAGTTATTAGTCCTAGTTGTTATTAGTAGTGTACTAGTTGTTATTAGTAGTACTAGTGTATTAGTAGTAGTAGTTATTATTAGTGGTAGTTATTAATTGTTAGTACATGTAGTAGTTATTATTATTAGTAGTAGTAGTTATTAGTAGTAGTAATTATAGTTGTTATTAATTATAGTAGTTAACATTATTAACTATTAGCAGAGTAGTTATTTGCGGTAGTTATTATTATTAGTAGTAGAAGTAGTTATTATTAGTAGTATTTATTAGTAGTAATTATTAGGAGTAGGAGTAGTTATTAGTAGGAGTAGTAATAGAGTAGTAGTTATTATTAGTAGTAGTAGTTATTAGTAGTAGGAGTAGAGTAGTTATTAGTAGGAGTTAATGATTATTGTCATACATCATCATTATTGTTATTATTATTCTCAACAAACTCTCAGCTGACAAAAAAAATTCAATGAAAATAGGTTAGAGCATCTAGTCA
Organism: Cladorhizidae sp. MBARI D1340-BT2; assembly: GCA_028752905.1. Classification (NCBI taxonomy): domain Eukaryota; kingdom Metazoa; phylum Porifera; class Demospongiae; order Poecilosclerida; family Cladorhizidae; species Cladorhizidae sp. MBARI D1340-BT2. The sequence goes on from JAQNBH010000011.1 coordinate 14,312,564, forward strand.
TTATTCCTGATGAAGGCTAGAGCATCTAGTCATTATTCCTGATGAAGGCTAGAGCATCTAGTCATTATTCCTGATGAAGGCTAGAGCATCTAGTCATTATTCCTGATGAAGGCTAGAGCATCTAGTCATCATTCCTGACGAAGGCTAGAGCATCTAGTCATTATTCCTGATGAAGGCTAGAGCATCTAGTCATTATTCCTGATGAAGGCTAGAGCATCTAGTCATCATTCCTGATGAAGGCTAGAGCATCTAGTCATCATTCCTGATGAAGGCTAGAGCATCTAGTCATCATTCCTGATGAAGGCTAGAGCATCTAGTCATTATTCCTGATGAAGGCTAGAGCATCTAGTCATTATTCCTGATGAAGGCTAGAGCATCTAGTCATTATTCGTGATGAAGGCTAGAGCATCTAGTCATTATTCCTGATGAAGGCTAGGGCATCTAGTCTGATGATGTTAGAGCATCTATATAGTCGAAACATCGAAGGAGTAAATTTCAAGTTGATTATTGAGAAGGTTATTGTAATGTTATTATGTCAACTGAGAGTTCATTGAAGTTCATTGATAATAATAATATTAATAATAATAATAATAATAATAATAATAATAATAATAATAATAATAATAATAATAATAATTCCTGATGAAGGCTAGGGCATCTAGTCTGATGATGTTAGAGCATCTATATAGTCGAAACATCGAAGGAGTAGATTTCAAGTTGATTATTGAGAAGGTTATTGTAATGTTATTATGTCAACTGAGAGTTCATTGAAGTTCATTGATAATAATAATATTAATAATAATAATAATAATAATAATAATATTAATAATAATAATAATAATAATAATAATAATAATAATAATAATAATAATAATAATAATAATAATAATAATAATTAAAGGGCATGCTTGATATTAAAACATCAACAAAGAATGATAAATAACTCAATACATAAAAAATGTGGTGGGTGTGGCTTCAAGTTCAGGCTCTTGAGAGTGGGTTCCCAACAGGCAGGCAATCTCGATTGAACTGCTCACACTTTGGTGCTAGGCTGATGTGCAATGCCTCCTTCACTAGCAGTTCCTTCTGTCTTCTGGCCTGGTCCAAGATGGTGGCTTCCTCCAACAGAATAGGATGGCCATTATCCCATGCATGCTCAGCAATTGCATTTTGTTGCTCTGGTCTCCTGTCTTGTGTTGGTCTCCCCTGTGTAGTCCTACAGCTGCAAGAGATGCGGTACACAACACATGAGTACATACTAGCTGGTAATTCATTCACTCTGCTCAGTTGTGTCCTCAGAGTTCTTCCCGATCTGAAAACGACTCTGATGTTGAACTTCCTGCAGACCCTCATGATGTCATCACTCATCCCTACTACATAAGGAATTACTACCATAGGATCCTTCGTTACAGACCCCTCATTGCCTGTATCGGTGTACTTATCTTCCTTTCCGCATTTAGATGTATCTACAGATGAAAGGTTGGTGAAGGCTTGCAGATAACCATTCTCTATAAGGACCCTATTGAAATGATGTTCTTCCTTCCAAAGGTCATCCTTCTCTGTCACTACTCTCCTGGCTCTATCATACAAGCTCTTTGCCACTCCCCTTCTGACATGGATATGATGATGTGATATATGATCAACTGGTTGGGGTGCGTGGGTTTTCTGTAAACTGGTGCAGTTAGCCTTCCATCTTCCTTTCTGTGTAGGTGGCCATCCAGAAAGGGCAACAATCTGTCCATTTAAAACACCATGGTAAACTTTATGAATGGCCTGATGTTGTTCGGATGAACAACTCCTGTTCTCTTCCCTTCTTTCTCTTCCCTTCTTCACAATGCAGAAGTTATCTTCCTCATATCTCTTCCAAAACCTTGACTTCACATGGGTGGCTTAGCAGGGTAGGCATGGCCCAACTAACTTTTCCAAAAATATATATCTACTATATGTAACAGACAGTCTATTGTTTGGTCACTACAGTAGTGACCAAACAATAGATTGTCTGTTAAGTGATCAGTAGACACCACAGTGAATGAATGTAATTTTCAATTAGCTGTACTAGCTACACTATAGTTCAAAGGTCAACATGCTATTGACCTTTCAACTGAAGTAGAGCCAGCTGGATTGATCATTAATGGCTGTTAGTGAGTGCATTGAACCTTTTCATCCAGGGGAAAAGTTTAATTTCCCCAAGAAGAAGTATGGGTCAAGGTTGAGATCTTGTCAAGCACAGTGTTTTCAGGATTACCCATTTCTTCACTATGATGTAGAGGACGCCATTTCTTGCCATGCTTGTACAAAGGCAGTGGCTAAAAAGAAGATTTTGGCTTCAAAAAGACCAGATAGCCTTTGTAAGTATATTCTATAGTTAGCAGTTAGCTATAAATATATATTTACATCTACCATATCTTATTTTATATAGATATCAGCTGGCTTTTCCAATTGGAAAGATGGAATATCTAAGATTTAAAAAACACCATGAGTCTGAGCATCATAGGGAGCCCTTTTTATCTTACCAACCCAAGCAAAGAGCATCGATGAGCTGCTTGACATCGGTCATGCAAGTAAAAAACCTGGAAATCGTCAGATATTGAAAACAATTTAAAAAAATATACAGTTCCTAGCTAGGCAAGGTATTCCTCTGAGGAAATGAGGAAATGAGGAACTGACAGCAAAGAATTAAATTCAAATTTTATGCAGCTGTTTCTTCTTCGTTCGATTGATAATCCTAAAAAATCTCAAAATGGCTTGCTCGTCAAAATGATACGTACATTTAGAATGAAATTATAACACTAATTGTGCATAGTGTTCTTCGTGATACAGCAGCTAATTTGTGCAGCAAGCAGATTATGGCTGATGAAGCAACTGATGCATCGAACAAAGAACAGCTAGTTTTAGTTTTCCGTTGGGTAGACAATAACCTTGATGTACATGAAGAACTTTTAGGTTTGTATCAGCTTGACAGTACAGATGCTACAACCATTTACACAGTAATTAAGGATGTATTATTAGCCTTGAACTTAGATATACACAAGGTAAGAGGCCAGTGCTATGATGGGGCCAGTGCTATGATGGGGCCAGCACCATGTCAGGAGCAAAGGGTGGAGTAGCAAAGAAAATCAGAGATGATGAGCCCTGTGCTATATATACCCATTGTTATGGGCACGCCTTAAATTTAGCTGCAGCAGACACTATGAAAAGATGTAAATTGCTAAGGGATTCAATGGATGCAACTTATGAATTATGTAAGCTAACAATTTTTCACCAAAGCGTGATGGAATCTTTAGGAAATTAAAAGAAGAATTGACCAGACACTCGTGGATTGAAGCAACTTTGTCCTACCCATTGGACGGTGCGTGGAGACTCACTCAAGAGTGTACTTGACAATTGTTCTTCAGGAGCTATGGGCTGTTTCTTATGATCAGTCAAAGGATACTGAAATTAGGGCCTGAATAACTGGAATTTCTTCCCAAATAGATAAGTTTGATTATTTTTTTTGGCATTTCTTTAGCACAGTTGTTGAGACATTTAGACAATTTAAGCCGTACACTGCAGCACAAGAATCTGTCTGCAACAGAAGGCCAGCAAGTTGCTACAATGGTCAAGCAAACCTTACAGGGAATGCGTACAGATGATGATAACTTCAAGGGGTTTTGGATGGTTGTCAAAATGATGGCAATGCAGGTAGATGTTGGTGATCCTGTTCTTCCACGAAAGAGAAAGCTTCCAAGGCGCTATGAAGATGGTGACAGTGGAAGTGATTTTCCATCACAGCCTGAAGATTACTACAGGAGGATATTTTATGAAGCTTTGGACTTGAGCATACAGTGCATTGAAGACCGTTTTGACCAGCCAGGTTACCAAATTACGAGCAGGTACTCCTCAAAGAATGCCAAGGACATCCTCATGAACAAGAAGTGGAAGCTATTATCATGACGATATTCCTTATGATGACCTTGAGGTGCAGCTTAACTGTCCAATCAGTTGGGTGAAGACATTTCACTATCAGGTATAGTTTCATACCTTAAGGGACTATCTGAATCCGCTAACCATCTATTTTCGGAAGTCATCCTCTTAGTAAAGCTGTTGCTTGTATTGCCAGCAACAAATGCAACAAGTGAGAGTTCATTTAGTGCCCTTAGGCGTCTCAAAACCTATCTCAGAATTACAATGACTCAACTTTGTCTTAATAACATTACTTTTGTATGTGCATCAGGATAGACTGGACAAAATCAACCTCTTAGATATTGGTAATCAATTCAATGAACACAGGCATGCAATATTTGATAGATTTGATATGTAATGTGTAATTTCATAACTCAACTCAAACCATGGTAGAACAGTAGTTGAATAGACAAAAATCATGAACTTCTAATGGCTATTTGCAAACATTTAAAAAATAATTTTTCGTGGCCGCAAGCGACCTCATCCCCTATGGCGCGATGCTGCATCGAGACCTTTAATCAGTTTTTGAAGATCAAAATCTTCATAACTTCCATCTCGTTTTCGAACTTGCAAGGAAATATCAACCGTTTCAAACGTCGTAAAACGGCGTGCACATTGAAGGCACTCCCGCCGCCTTCGAATGGCATTTGTTTCACTCGCATTGCGCGAATCGGTTACTTTAGACTCTTCCTGCCCTTTTCACCCATCCAGCCTTAAAGTGGCTGAGCCACCCCTGCCGCCCTGCCCGGCCCAGGGGGGCAGTTGTGAGTGCCAATTCCTCAAAGAATTCCATATAAAGGTTGGCTACCACTTCAGATACTGGAGAGCCCATTGCTGCACCCTCTTTCTGCTTGTAGTATTTTCCTTGATACCTGAAGTAGGCTTGTATCGCGTAGTGAATAGCTAGCTACTAGTATATATATATAACAAGCTCAAACAAGTCTTAGCATCTCATCTGATGAAGGCTAGAACATCTAGTCAAAACATCAAGAGAGTAAAATTCATTTGTAAATTGCGGTTTCGAAACTAGCACACTCCAATGTTCTACTGTGACCAGGACTCCACTCTAGATTACAGTAGTAATAGAAACAAGAGTTATATAGAAAATACAGTAGTAATAGAAACAAGAGTTCTGTACTATAGAGTATATGTCTGCAGACCTCCAGAGCATGTACAACTGCTATCAAGTTCAACAGAAAATAAGTACATATTTATATCAAAGTCATGCAACAATTGAAATGATAGTTGTGAATTTTGCTTGCAGAGTTCTTGGTTCTTGTATGGGTCCTTACTTCATCCCATCATGGCCACTATGCAGAGTGTTTTTGTTGCATTTTGTGGCTTTCTTCCTGATCCTTACAGTGTTTGGGTGCTGGTCGTGAGCAACTGGTGGTCGTGAGCAACTGGTGGTCGTGAGCAACTGGTGGTCGTGAGCAACTGGTGGTCGTGAGCAACTAGTGGTCGTGAGCAACTGGTGGTCGTGAGCAACTGGTGGTCGTGAGCAACTGGTGGTCGTGAGCAACTGGTGGTCGTGAGCAACTGGTGGTCGTGAGCAACTGGTGGTCGTGAGCAACTGGTGGTCGTGAGCAACTGGTGGTCGTGAGCAACTGGTGGTCGTGAGCAACTGGTGGTCGTGAGCAACTGGTGGTCGTGAGCAACTGGTGGTCGTGAGCAACTGGTGGTCGTGAGCAACTGGTGGTCGTGAGCAACTGGTGGTCGTGAGCAACTGGTGGTCGTGAGCAACTGGTGGTCGTGAGCAACTGGTGGTCGTGAGCAACTGGTGGTCGTGAGCAACTGGTGGTCGTGAGCAACTGGTGGTCGTGAGCAACTGGTGGTCGTGAGCAACTGGTGGTCGTGAGCAACTGGTGGTCGTGAGCAACTGGTGGTCGTGAGCAACTGGTGGTCGTGAGCAACTGGTGGTCGTGAGCAACTGGTGGTCGTGAGCAACTGGTGGTCGTGAGCAACTGGTGGTCGTGAGCAACTGGTGGTCGTGAGCAACTGGTGGTCGTGAGCAACTGGTGGTCGTGAGCAACTGGTGGTCGTGAGCAACTGGTGGTCGTGAGCAACTGGTGGTCGTGAGCAACTGGTGGTCGTGAGCAACTGGTGGTCGTGAGCAACTGGTGGTCGTGAGCAACTGGTGGTCGTGAGCAACTGGTGGTCGTGAGCAACTGGTGGTCGTGAGCAACTGGTGGTCGTGAGCAACTGGTGGTCGTGAGCAACTGGTGGTCGTGAGCAACTGGTGGTCGTGAGCAACTGGTGGTCGTGAGCAACTGGTGGTCGTGAGCAACTGGTGGTCGTGAGCAACTGGTGGTCGTGAGCAACTGGTGGTCGTGAGCAACTGGTGGTCGTGAGCAACTGGTGGTCGTGAGCAACTGGTGGTCGTGAGCAACTGGTGGTCGTGAGCAACTGGTGGTCGTGTGTGCAGATATGCAAAGGTTTAAGTTTCCAGTGCAGCAATCTGGCCAGCTGTTCACAAAGTGGCTTGCTATAAATTCGTCTCTCACGAAGTCTCTTTTGAAATTCTTCCCTGTCATGCAGACATTCTATAAAGAGTTCTTTGAGCTTCTCACACGAGAATCCTTGCTTAACTAGTCGATCAGCCTGAGACCTTGTGATATTGTAACGTTCTCGGAGATATTTTCGGTCAGAGGCGACCCGCCAATTTTGTTCTTGGTCCTTGAAAGATCTCGTTGGCAAGGGAGACATCGGCAGGAATTTTAGATCAGTCTCTGTGAAGAGACGGGCCAGGTTTTGGGCGTCTTTGAGTGCTGTGTGTCCTAAATATTTGTGTGGGAGAGACAGGATCATGTTGTGATCATAACTACAGCACAATTAAAACTTTAATACCGGTGTAGATTTCCTGGGGGAAGTACGTTTTATAGATACTCTGCAAACTAAGACTTTCCAAGATGTTGAGTGATTCATTTGATTTCTCCTTCTTAAGCTGCAGTGTATTCATTGTTTGTGAATGGATTATCCACATTGCAATCTTAATCAATAAGGTGACGTACGTTTTTCAGATGGTGGAATGTATCAAAGAAATGAACTTTGTCCAAGTTGAAAGTTCCTTTTTGCTTCTCGATCTCCGAGAGTAATATGGTGAAGTCGAATCTGTATCCACAGTGTGCAACCAGGACTGCAAAAAGATTAACACACACACGCATGCACACGCACACTAGTCATTCGATGCTGGTCTTGAACTCACCTGGATAATGGTGAATTCCCATTTGTGAGACGTCCGTTATCACAGAATCCAACCATTGAAGAAATTCTGTAAAGACTTCATTAAACGACTGCTGGTGGACTAAATGTGAAGCATCCAGTCCATGAATGGCTGAAGCTGATGAATTAAATTATAAGTTTGATCAATCAAGTACATAGCAGTGCAACAGGATCTTTACAGCTAGTTTTACCTTGTGCGGATATTCTGCACCCCTTTGGGGGTTTGATCAAGCTCGTAAATATAGGTTGAGAAATCTCTACTGGTGATGGACCAATCTGAGTAGCCACTGCACCTATTTCTATTATGGAGTCATGGAAAGTGGAAAGACCAGTAGTTTCAAGGTCGAAAAAGACCAACAGCGGTTTCCCTCGTTCATGGTCGAGAGTTTTGTCCATCTGGCTAAACCGCCAGTCTATGAATTATGAGCTTATCACCATCACATTCATCGATAAGCACTTGTGAGTTGATTCTAATGCTTACAAGCTAGTTACCTACTTTTTCTTCTGGTAAGCCAACTTCCAAGTATTCTCTCTACTGCAGACACTAGTCTAGTTCGGTTATCTGATAGCGTTGTCACGGAAGTTCTACAGCACTGGTTCTCACCAACTGTTGTTTGGTAGGATCAATTCAACTGGAGATGAAGTATCCTGCGAGCTCTCAGTTGACTTGATGAAATTACAATGACCTTCTCAATAGTGTGCTTGTTCTCTCGATGTTTCGACTAGCTGCTCTAGCCTTCATCTGGAATAATGAGAAGATTTCGTGCGAGCTTGTTGTATACCTAATACGAACTGCACCCTCGCACATGCGTGGAAAAATAAAAGAAATCAACACCAAAACAAATAACTCTCAATGGACTCAGTTGACATAATAGCATTACAATAACCTTATCAATAATCAATTGAAATTGCACTCTCTCTACGTTTCACTAGATACTCGAGCCTTCATCATTATTCCTGATGATGGCTAGAGTATCTAGTCTAGATGTGAGAGAGTACAATTTCAAGTTATTGAGAAGGTTATTATATAATATGAAAAAAAATTATATAATATTATAATTAAAATAATTATAAATAAATATAAGGTTATTATAATATAAATATATTATAATATTATATGAAAACAAATTATATAATATTATAATTTAAATAAATATAATAATATATAATAACAAATAAATAATAAAAATGCTAAATAATATATATATATATAAATAATAAATAATAGTTTTAGAAATATATAATAAGGACATGCTTGATGGTGGGTGCATCTGTACATGCCTGTAGATTCAAGTCACGATGGTATCTTTGCAGAACAAAATCTTGTGTAAGACTGTGTACAGTGTGGTCTGCATGGGTACAGTCAACACTAGCAACAAGATATGGCACATGCTGATACATGTAGTGGACAATGTGGTCTGCATGGGTACAGTTAACACTAACAAGATATGGCACGTGCTGATGTGTGTAATGTGGTCTGCATGGTTACAGTCCACACTAGCAATAAGATATGGCACGTGCTGATATATACATGTAGTGTATCACGACAATATAAAGCTCCAAGTTGGACTTTGTAGAACTCTGTGTAGTCCTCCAATGCTCAACTAACGTACAGAAACACACACACATACAAAGCAACCAAAAACAACACAAATGGCTAGATGACCCTTTACCATTTTAATCAATACGCCCATTTTGTAATATTTGAACAGGTAAAGGGTCGTCTAACTGGTTGCGGGTCGACATGAGTAGTGTCTTGTTTCCTTTTTTAAAATTTTAACAAGTCAATTCTGATTGCTTTTAAATAAAAACATTCTTGCGCTTGTGTGTACTGTATGTGTAATAGGTAACAATGTTTGATATTTACCTTGTGCAAACTGTTTGCAGGTGATATGCATAGGTTTACTCTTAACTGTTGAGGAATTGTGGAGGTGTGCAACTCTTCTATGACCTGCTAATGCCTATCTTAGTAATTTGATGCTTTGGCTGGGACCATTAGGGATGGAATTTTCCAGGCCTTAGCCATAGTGTGTGTCAAGTCCTCTTGTCTGCCTAGTATGTAAACAAGTTCAGTATTTGGAACTCTTGTCTCCATAACTCTGCTAGCTGCTGCTGGGATGGCTAGCTACTCTTGCCTCCATAACTCTGCTAGCTGCTGCTGGGATGCACTAGCTACTCTTGTCTCCATAACTCTGCTTGGATGGCTAGCTACTCTTGTCTCCATAACTCTGCTAGCTGCTGCTGGGATGCACTAGCTACTCTTGTCTCCATAACTCTACTAGCTGCTGCTTGGATGGCTAGCTACTCTTGTCTCCATAACTCTGCTAGCTGCTGCTGGGATGCACTAGCTACTCTTGTCTCCATAACTCTGCTAGCTGCTGCTGGGATGCACTAGCTACTCTTGTCTCCATAACTCTGCTAGCTGTTGCTTGGATGGCTAGCTACTCTTGTCTCCATAACTCTGCTAGCTGCTGCTGGGATGCACTAGCTACTCTTGTCTCCATAACTCTGCTAGCTGCTGCTGGGATGCACTAGCTACTCTTGTCTCCATAACTCTGCTAGCTGCTGCTTGGATGGCTAGCTACTCTTGTCTCCATAACTCTACTAGCTGCTGCTTGGATGGCTAGCTACTCTTGTCTCCATAACTCTGCTAGCTGCTGCTGGGATGCACTAGCTACTCTTGTCTCCATAACTCTGCTAGCTGCTGCTGGGATGCACTAGCTACTCTTGTCTCCATAACTCTGCTAGCTGTTGCTTGGATGGCTAGCTACTCTTGTCTCCATAACTCTGCTAGCTGCTGCTTGGATGGCTAGCTACTCTTGTCTCCATAACTCTGCTAGCTGCTGCTTGGATGGCTAGCTACTCTTGTCTCCATAACTCTGCTAGCTGCTGCTGGGATGGCTAGCTACTCTTGTCTCCATAACTCTGCTAGCTGCTGCTTGGAAGGCTAGCTACTTGAATCCATTTTGATGGTTTGAAACAATAACTACTATCAATAAAGCCATTACACATTGCTCGATAAGGTTTAGCACCAGGGCTAAATGCTGTTGTTGAATAGTGATTCCCTTAAAAATAATGAAGATATGAAAATTGCATCTCTATTGACATTATTCCAATTAAGATGAGCTGGCAGAGGTCACAGGGAGATCAGCTGCAAAAGCACTTGTGAAGGATTTAACTGCTGGAGGTTGTGTGGACCAATACTTGCAAGACCAGGCAAGTAGTGCAATACTAGGAGTGGATGTATGTTAAGTTAAGATTGTAGCTAGTTCAAAGAGGATGTTAGAATATAATTTTTTTAAAGTGAGCTTTGTTTGCTTGAGATGGACCATCTTTTTAGAAAGAAACTTAACACGGGTCAGAGTTTGTCAGAACTAGTTTTTATTTGGCGTGAAGAGGGTACATTGAAGAGGGTACATTAGCCATTTTGTTTGGGTTGAGAGAAAAATTACTTTCTTCAAAGTCTTGAATTATTGTCAACCTACTTCAACCTGCCTCAACCCAGTGTGATGTTGGTCCAGTGTGTGTCCCCATAGAGCTATTATCAACTTACTTCAACCTGCCTCAACCCAGTGTGGTGATGGTCAGCAGTGTGTGTCCCCATAGAGCTATTGTCAACCTACAGTACTTCAACCTGCCTCGACCCAGTGTGGTGTTGGTCCAGTGTGTGTCCCCATAGAGCTATTGTCAACCTACTTCAACCTGCCTCAACCCAGTGTGGTGTTGGTCCAGTGTGTGTCCCCATAGAGCTATTGTCAACCTACTTCAACCAGCCTCCACCCGGTGGTGTTGGTCCAGTGTGTGTTCCCATAGAGCTATTATCAACTTACTTAAACCTGCCTCAACCCAGTGTGTTGTTGAAGTGTGTGTCTGCTTGGATTTTTGTGTTCCAGTGCAACTCTTGAATGTTCTAATGTAAAGGTTGCTATGTTTTGATTCTGTAGCTGATGATTCTGATGGCCCTAGCAAAAGGAAGGTCCAGAGTGAAGACTGGTCCACTCTCTCTCCACACCAAGACTGCCATCCACATCATAGAAAAGATGACTCAAGGAAAAGTAAATGTCATAAACGGTGGTTGTTAAGTATGTGCTTTAGGTACCAGTAACAATGAGCATCAATCAGCGGCTTAAAAGGGGGGACTATACCTGAAACGGGGGGGGGGGGGGAAACGTCTGTTGATTTAGACTGCCCATAACTTTTTTTAAATAATTACTCTGTCCAAATAATATCATGCTCATGTTGTTCCTTGATCTATGTGCTTTCCAATGATATAAAAGATTAGTCTATAGGCATATTTTCTCAGAAGATACATGCAGAAATATCAAGGCATTCCCAAAAAACGAAACACTTCTGTCCCAACACTTCCCCCTCACCCATACTTACAAACCAAGAGCTGTAAATTGGTATGTGGTTTGTCTAAGCTAATATGGTGGAGACATTTTTTTTTTACTTGATGGGTTGTCAAGTTATGGTGATTAGAAGAGGTGACCTTTGCCGATTTATCGTTAAGATCGTGTATTCACTACCCACTCCACCATAATAATTATAATAGCTATTAGCTTAGGCAAACCACAGACCAATTTACAGCTTTTGGTTTGTAAGTATGGGTGAGGGGGAAGTGTTGGGGCAGAAGTGTTTAGTTTTTTTTGAATGTCTTGTTATTTTTGCATGTATCTTCTGAGAAAATATGCCTATAGACTAATCTTTTAAGCACATAGATCAAGGAACAATATGAGCATAATATTATTTGGACAGAGTAATTATTAAAAAAAGTTATGGGCAGTCTAATTAATCAACAGACGTTCCCCCCCCCCCCCCCCCCAGTTTCAGGTATAGTCCCTCCCCCAGCAGAGCCAATATGGACATAATCAATTTATTATTGTTACGGGTGGCTGAGTGTGTTTACCAGGCTAGCTAGGAGGGATGGTGGATGAGCATGGATCACTGAGTGTGTGTACCAGGCTAGCTAGGAGGGAGGGATGGTGGATGAGCATGGATCACTGAGTGTGTGTACCAGGCTAGCTAGGAGGGATGGTGGATGGGCATGGATCACTGAGTGTGTGCACCAGGCTAGCTAGGAGGGATGGTGGATGAGCATGGATCACTGAGTGTGTGCACCAGGCTAGCTAGGAGGGATGGTGGATGAGCATGGATCACTGAGTGTGTGCACCAGGCTAGCTAGGAGGGATGGTGGATGAGCATGGATCACTGAGTGTATATACCAGGCTAGCTACATGTAGAGGGGATGGTGGGGAGTTGAACTGTTGCAGAACAGAGCCTGGAGAGTTTCGTACGTGGACATCTTATTTACAAAATTTGTGTGACCACCGACTCTCGAGCAAGAGGAGACCTGGTCACGATCGATGCTCAAATAGACACTAGAACCAACAGTAAAGTAGGTGCTTAAGAAAAAACAGGTGTTTTAATAGATATCTGCTTAAAACAGCCAACTCTTACAGGATGTCAATGGTGTAAAAAGAGTACAAGAACTTCAGATGTTTCGTTGACGATCATTTAACTTAATCTTCACGCTGTGTAGTGTATTCAGTGATAACTACGATAGCTTCCACGCCCTCATGCCATGATGCATACACATTGTGCTCCATATCTAGAGCATGCTGAGAAATCATGTGGCCATGTTATAATGAAGCTCTAGCAGTCATCCTGGAGAATGTTATAATGAAACTCTGGCATGCTCGTCCTGGAGAATGCTATAATGAAGCTCTAGCATGCTCGTCCTGGAGAATGTTATAATGGAAGCTCTAGCATGCTCGTCCTGGAGAATGTTATAATGAAGTTCTAGCATGCTCGTCCTGGAGAATGCTATAGTGAAGCTCTAGCATGCTCGTCCTGGAGAATGTTATAATGAAGCTCTGGCATGCTCGTCCTGGAGAATGTTATAATGAAGCTCTAGCATGCTCGTCCTGGATAATGGCTCGTCCTGTTAATGTTATAACGAAGTTCTAGCATGCTCGTCCTGGAGAATGTTATTATGAAGCTCTGGCATGCTCGTCCTGGAGAATGTTATAATGAAGCTCTAGCATGCTCGTCCTGGATAATGGCTCGTCCTGTTAATGTTATAACGAAGTTCTAGCATGCTCGTCCTGGAGAATGCTATAATGAAGCTCTAGCATGCTTGTCCTGGAGAATGTTATAATAAAGCTCTAGCATGCTCTTCCTGGAGAATGTTATAATGAAGCTCTAGCATGCTCGTCCTGGAGAATGCTATAATGAAGCTCTAGCATGCTCGTCCTGGAGAATGTTATAATGAAGCTCTAGCATGCTCGTCCTGGAGAATGTTATAATGAAGCTCTAGCATGCTCGTCCTGGAGAATGTTATAATGAAGCTCTAGCATGCTCGTCCTGGAGAATGTTATAATGAAGCTCTAGCATGCTCGTCCTGAGAATGTTATAATGAAGCTCTAGCATGCTCGTCCTGGAGAATGTTATAATGAAGCTCTAGCATGCTCGTCCTGGAGAATGCTATAATGAAGCTCTAGCATGCTCGTCCTGGAGAATGCTATAATGAAGCTCTAGCATGCTCGTCCTGGAGAATGTTATAATAAAGCTCTAGCATGCTCTTCCTGGAGAATGTTATAATGAAGCTCTAGCATGCTCGTCCTGGAGAATGTTATAATGAAGCTCTAGCATGCTCGTCCTGGAGAATGTTATAATGAAGCTCTAGCATGCTCGTCCTGGAGAATGTTATAATGAAGCTCTAGCATGCTCGTCCTGGAGAATGTTATAATGAAGCTCTAGCATGCTCGTCCTGGAGAATGTTATAATGAAGCTCTAGCATGCTCGTCCTGAGAATGTTATAATGAAGCTCTAGCATGCTCTTCCTGGAGAATGTTATAATGGAAGCTCTAGCATGCTCGTCCTGGAGAATGTTATTATGAAGCTCTAGCATGCTCGTCCTGTTAATGTTATTATGAAGCTCTAGCATGCTTGTCCTGGAGAATGTTATAATGAAGCTCTAGCATGCTCGTCCTGGAGAATGTTATAATGAAGCTCTGGCATGCTCTTCCTGGAGAATGTTATAATGAAGTTCTAGCATGCTTGTCCTGGAGAATGTTATAATGAAGTTCTAGCATGCTCGTCCTGGAGAATGTTATAATGAAGTTCTAGCATGCTTGTCCTGGAGAATGTTATAATGAAGTTCTAGCATGCTTGTCCTGGAGAATGTTATAATGAAGTTCTAGCATGCTCGTCCTGGAGAATGCTATAATGAAGCTCTAGCATGCTCGTCCTGGAGAATGTTATAATGAAGCTCTAGCATGCTCGTCCTGGAGAATGTTGGCTATGCAGCCCGTGCTCACTCCTGTGCCGAATGATCTTTCCTTGATCTCTTCAAGTCTGCAGCTGTCACAATCCAGACAACCATTCCATTGTTTACATCAAGTGGCAGGTGGCCGGCTCATATTCTTTTATGGATGAACAATTGATGCATCCATCCACATGCATATATGCATCGCAGATATAGCCATGCGTGGCAATACAAACATTGCCATACTCCGCAGTGTGTGCGGGAGCTGACTTCACTTTGCAATGATTGAAACAGCTCAAGATGTTCAGCCGTCAGGACAGCATTCCTACTGTGCACACTCATTAGCTAAAGCTGACCTAGAAGCTGCAAGTTGCCACATAAGAGTAACACTACTAAGAATTTCCAACCATAGATCTGACGTTAGTTCTTTAATGGGGAATCTTGTGGCGAAGAAATGAAATTTAGGGGGGGGGGGGCAAAGAACTGTTTCGATATTGCAAGTAATTTTTGAAATGTTGATGAAAGATGAGAGCTTGCGTGAGAGGACTACACTATGTAGGTGCTGACAGGATTTCTGAACTGTTGGAGTTGTGCCTGAAATCCACCTACTTCAGGTATCAAGAAAAATACTACGAGCAGAAAGAGGGTGCAGCAATGGGCTCTCCAGTATCTGCATTGGTAGCCAACCTTTATATGGAATTCTTTGAGGAATTGGCACTCACAACTGCCCCACTGAAGCCAAGGGTTTCGAAGAGATACATGGATGATACCTTCTGCATTGTGAAGAAGGGAAGAGAGCAGGAGTTGTTGGAGCATCTGAACAACATCAGGCCATCCATGAAGTTTACCATGGAGCTTGAAGTGGCTGGATCGTTGCCCTTTCTGGACTGCCACATACACAGGAAGGAAGATGGAAGGCTAACTGCAACCGTCTACAGAAAACCCACGCACACCAACCGGTACCTTGATTATAGATCACATCATCCTATCCACGTCAAAAGAGGAGTGGTGAAGAGCTTGTATGATAGAGCCAGAAGAGTAGTGACTGAGAAGGAGGACCTTTGGAAGGAAGAACATCATTTGAATAAGGTCATCGAGAATGGTTATCTGCAAGCCTTCATCAACTTTTCGTCTGTAGAAACATCAAAACGAAGAAAGGAAGATGAGTACACCAGTTCAGGCAATGAGGAGTCTAAAATGAAGGATCCTATGATAGTGATTCCTTATGCAGCAGGGATGAGTGAAGACATCAGGAGGGTCTGCAGGAAGTTCAACATCAAAGTCGTCTTCAGATCGGAAAGAACTCTGAGGACACAACTGAGCAGAGTGAAGGATGTTTTACCAGCTAAAATGCACTCATGTGCTGTGTACCGCATCCCTTATAGCTGAGGGAAATACTACATAGGGGAGACGATCAGAAGACTGGAGACCAGAGTGAAAGAACATCAAGATGCCTGTAGAAAGTGGCATAAAGAGAAGTCTGCAATTGCTGAGCATGCATGGGATAATGGACATCCTATTTTGTGGGAGGAGGGCTAATATTATTATTCATCTGGTGCATGTGCTAGGCGCGTGTACTGGCACGTGGTGGATAGCTAACTACTGTTATATAACAGGCTCACGCGAGCCTTAGTGTCTCATTATTCCTGATGAAGACTAGAGCATCTAGTCGAACCTTCGAGTGAATAAAAATTGAAGTTGAATTATTGAGGTTAAATAAATAAACAGATAAACAGATAACAAATAAAAAAATTATAATGATAATAATAATATTAAAGAAATAAAATTAAAAATTAAAATAAATGTAAATGTAATTATGGTGGGCGTGGCTTCAAGTTCAGGCTCTTCAGAATATATAGCTCCCCAGCAGCCAGGCAAGTCCATTACACAGTCTCGATTGAACCACTCACACTTTGGTGCTAGGCCGATGTGCAATGCCTCCTTCACTATCTGTCTTCTGGCCTGGTCCAAGATGGGCTTCTCCCACAAAATAGGATGTCCATTATCCCATGCATGCTCAGCAATTACAGACTTCTCAATAACAGTTGATCAATCATGAAAGGAAGCCATCAGCACATTGTTAGCATCAGCTATATAAGTGGCGGCAGAAGGGAAGCTAACTGGCCATGTAGCCAGTAGAGGAGTAGAAATGGCTACATAGTGAGCAGCTGGCATGAAGCTGATTCTGACATGATACCACTAGCTACAGAGCGTTCCTCTCCATTTCACTTCAGAACCGTGATGACCATTTCCATTTACATAAGCCCATTTTTATTTAACAGGATACGGACCGATTTTACTTGCACTCGCACAACCTGTTATCACGAAGAAGAAAAAAGTCGGTCGAAACCAAAATACAAAACAATAGAAAGCACACGGCACTGGCTATATTTTGATATATAAATCTGGACACTAGTGTGAATGCAAGCAAAGATATGGTAACTTTATATTAGACCACGCGTATACGCAGACGCCCTTAACTGTTCATATTTTTATGTGAACACGCAGTGAACATACGGTCACTTGCAGCTATACAAAACTCTCCCATTTAATCATTAGCGAGTCAGGGCTTACTTCACTATGTTGCATCATTTCAGTCGACTTAGATGTGATCGAGTTAACCATTTCTGTTGAGAAACTTGCTGATAGCACTGCAAACTATTCTAAAGATTAGAAAAACTGGAAATAAGACACGATCCAGCTGCTGTAAAGTTGTTTGTGTGGGGGGGGGGGGAGTTGAAAGGGGTGATGTATTTCTTCAGGTAACTAACTATATACCCCTCTGATCAGTTCCTGTCTGAGACTTATTATTGATTTATTTCTGTGATCTACTCTTGCACAGGCTAAATTTGACGTGGAGGAGAGGAAGGATGGTGTTTGCATCATTCAATGTGAAGGCATCGGCTTGGAAACTAACAACTAATAACTATTAAACAACAACCAGGTCTGTCTGGCATTAGTGATGACCTCTGAGGCTGCTAGGATCCTGGGGACTTGTACATGCTATCTATAAACAGCAACACTTTTCAGTGTTTTTTGTGTGTATATTTACTGTCTGTGTATGTGGGTGGGGTGGGTGGGTGGGCAGGGACATCTCTGTGCAATAGCCCACCACATATACTATCTTATAGAACTGCAGATGAAGAAGCCGAATGTTGTATAATGTCCGGATCAAAATGTGAGACACCTGCTTGCAAAGTTGATGCGTGAAGGAAGAATCTACGGTGAAGGTAATGATTAGCCTAGTGTTGATAGTATATCTAGTACACAGACGCATGCATTAGCTAGCAATTTACCATTCTAATTTATTTAGGGACCGATTTTTTTCCCTCCAAACCAAGGGCATGAATATGACAAAATGATGTATAAGTGTCGGGATAAGCCATTCATGACTGCTGTGTTGCAATTCTACTGCCATTTTCTTCCACCCCTGCCATTAGCTTTTGGTATGTTAATTAGTTCAATAAACAAAAACACTTGCACACAAATATACCTTGGGGGCATGTGCATTCATCATGGTTCATCAACAAATTCTCCAATGATGCCGATGTGTGACTAGCACAGAGCCACAAAGCATGGAACACCTGTTGAGATGCCTTCTCTGCTACCAGAACCATGCACATCTACTGATCTGGCAATGCACAATGAAGAGAGATGTGTTCAGCTCCGGCTGAACAAAATATAACTGACGTGAAATGGACTCAATACGATTAGCAAAGTTCTCGTAACTTCATGGTGGATGTTATGATGACATGGGAAGAGGCTCTAGTTATGCATAACGTCACCATGGCGAAATTAACACAACACTGACCAGTATATATTGTGTAGTGAACAGGACATGGGTTATATAAATATTATTTGTCAGGCACGTTATATATCATTATTGCACTGAACCTTTCAATATTATGCAAAACATGAGAATAAATACAATGAAGAAGCTGCTGTTTGTAGACCACGTGGAGTTCTTGTGTTATGGGATGTTCCCGTTGGATGCCTCCTGGTTTGACTTGGGGACAAACTAAATGAATGAAACAGAAAAAATTATAATCATTAGGCTATCTATATACTAATACTTGTATATCTGCTTAAATTTAACTGACGTATATATAGGCCAATATGCTTTGGCCTTTTTCAGTGTGATGTGAGTGAACTGACATCACGAGGTGTGATGTGAGTGAACTGACACCACAAGGTGTGATGTGAGTGAACTGCCACCACGAGGTGTGATGTGAGTGAACTGACACCACGAGGTGTGATGTGAGTGAACTGCCACCACGAGGTGTGATGTGAGTGAACTGACACCACGAGGTGTGATGTGAGTGAACTGCCACCACGAGGTGTGATGTGAGTGAACTGCCACCACGAGGTGTGATGTGAGTGAACTGCCACCACAAGGTGTGACGTGAGTCAACTGACAACACAAGGTGAGGTGTTGAGCAAAAGATCACATGAAGTGCATGTCATCCCCCCCCCCTTTTTTAACTCTCATTATAGCTAAGTAGCTAGTCATTAGTGGTAGCTAAATAGCTCGTCATTAGTGGTAGCTAACTAACTAGCTAGTCATTAGTAGCTAGCTAAGTGGCCAGTCATTAGTGGTAGCTAAGTAAGTCTAGTCATTAGTGGTAGCAAAGTAGCTAGTCATTAGTGGTAGCTAAGTAGCTAGTCATTAGTGATAGCTAAATAGCTAGTCATTAGTGGTAGCTAACTAAGTAGCTGTCATTAGTGGTAGCTAAGTGGCCAGTCATTAGTGGTAGCTAAGTAGGTAGTCATTAGTGGTAGCTAAGTAAGTAGCTAGTCATTAGTGGTAGCAAAGTAGCTAGTCATTAGTGGTAGGTAGCTAAGTAGCTAGCATTAGTAGCTAAGGAGCTAGCATTAGTAGCTAAGGAGCTAGAAGTCATTTATAGCTAGCTAAGTAGCTAGTCATTAGTGGTAGCTAAGTAGCTAGTCATTAATGGTAGGTAGCTAAGTAGCTAGCATTAGTAGCTAAGGAGCTAGCATTAGTAGCTAGTCATTAGTAGCTAGCTAAGTAGCTAGTCATTAGTGGTAGCTAAGTAGCTAGTCATTAGTGGTAGCTAAGTAAGTAGCTAGTCATTAGTGGTAGCAAAGTAGCTAGTCATTAGTGGTAGCTAAGTAGCTAGTCATTAGTGGTAGGTAGCTAAGTAGCTAGCATTAGTAGCTAAGGAGCTAGCATTAGTAGCTAAGTAGCTAGAAGTCATTTATAGCTAGCTAGTCATTAGTGGTAGCTAAGTAGCTAGTCATTAGTGGTAGGTAGCTAAGTAGCTAGCATTAGTAGCTAAGGAGCTAGCATTAGTAGCTAGTCATTAGTAGCTAGCTAAGTAGCTAGTCATTAGTGGTAGCTAAGTAGCTAGTCATTAGTGGTAGCTAATTAAGTAGCTAGTCATTAGTGGTAGCAAAGTAGCTAGTCATTAGTGGTAGCTAAGTAGCTAGTCATTAGTGGTACGTAGCTAAGTAGCTAGCATTAGTAGCTAAGGAGCTAGCATTAGTAGCTAAGGAGCTAGAAGTCATTTATAGCTAGCTAAGTAGCTAGTCATTGGTGGTAGCTAAGTAGCTAGTCATTAGTGGTAGGTAGCTAAGTAGCTAGCATTAGTAGCTAAGGAGCTAGCATTAGTAGCTAGTCATTAGTAGCTAGCTAAGTAGCTAGTCATTAGTGGTAGCTAAGTAGCTAGTCATTAATGGTAGCAAGCTAAGTAGCTAGTCATTAGTGGTAGCTTGCTATATAGCTAGTTAGTAGCCAAGCTACATACCATACATAGCTATAGCAAAATAACTTCTCATCCACAACTGCCATAATGTGTACCCCAGCTGCTGTCCATTGACGGTGGAGTCGAGGTTAAAGTTCAAGATGTTTCCATACATTGTGAACCACACCCAATAACGAAGATCAGATACAATGATACAATAATACAATAAGCTCGGCATGCAACCAATCGTTAGTCATATCTTGGTGAAATCATCTATCTGATCTTACCAGCTGCACCACTCTATGTTGGCTATGCATGCCTGGCCCCTCCTTGACCCTCTCACTGGCATAAGCAACTTAAATCGCGAAAACTGATAACCGCGGACCAAAAAAATCGTAAAAAATTAACCGGTATAAAGAACGGTATAAACTTTAAAAATTGCATGAGCATGCCTAAAGCATACTTCTACTATACCTCTGAATATTAGGAAACCGAAGTAAACGTGCCAGCAAACATACTTCCGGTTCTTCCCGGTCTCCAAGAAGAAATGGCGACCCGTTTTAGTAGGGACGAAGTTTTGGACTTCCTATTTGAGGATGACTTCGGCCTGTCCGAGAGTGACGTTAGTGAAGAAGGGGAAGAAGGTGCCTGTGCTTACCTGGGAAGTGACATAGTTGACGGTGATGCTATGGCAGCTATAGCAGAAGCTGTTAGCACCGACCATGAAGCAAGTTTTCACAGTGTAGGTCGCCCTACTCTGCCAAGCGAAGCTTCAGAAGATAGTGATGATTATGAAGACTTCCCCCAAGGTAAGAATAGATAAGAGTTGTAAAGTAAGGCCTAGTAACTAGCATAATAATAAGAACTATTTTTCCTGGGAAGGGAGTTTCACTCATGGACCTGGAGGAGGATGAGGAAGCAGCAGAGTAGAAGACAGGAGAGGTTATTATTTATATATTTATATATTTAGTTATAATGTAGCACTATGTGCTTGTCTGAGTTATGCAGACCTTCACAGTGCCAAGCATTGCCCTTTTATTTTTATCTATATTTATTTATAATTTAGCATTGTGAAGGTATGTTATGCACACTTTGCACGTGCTTTTATTTATTTTTCAGTACTATGGGCCCTAGCCCTTTGTTATAATGATATTCACATATTTGTGGTTTGTTATAATAAACAAAAAAATTGTTGTTGACAAACAGTTGACCGGCTAACACTGCTGGTTTCATGAAATTGATTGAGATGATATAAACCCTTTATTTTACTTCCCGTCTCTTATAACAATATTCACAATTCTGTGGTTTGTTGCTAAGCACCTAAAATTTACCATAACGTCCCTTCATGCATCGGCTATCACCTGATATATAGTTGTTGGGTACTTCTCTTCATATGGTCCTCCATAAATAAATAAATGTTGAAATTATGTCAATTTTTGTAAAAAGTCCTCCATAAATCTGCCAAAGGATTGATAAGTCTTTCAGAAAAATTGATTTTGTGTAGCTGCTGCTTGCCCACCATAAGCTTCCATCTCTGCACCAACAGCAAGCTGCACTCTCACAGCACGTTATATGGTGACCACCATAAGCTTCCATCTCTGCACCAACAACAGCAAGCTGCACTCTACAGCACATTATATGGTGACCACCATAAGCTTCCATCTCTGCACCAACAACAGCAAGCTGCACTCTACAGCATGGTGACCACCATAAGCTTCCATCTCTGCACCAACAACAGCAAGCTGCACTCTACAGCACATTATATGGTGACCACCATAAGCTTCCATCTCTGCACCAACAGCAAGCTGCACTCTACAGCATGTTATATGGTGGCCACCATAAGCTTCCATCTCTGCACCAACAGCAAGCTGCACTCTACAGCATGTTATATGGCAGCCAGTCTCAAAAGCAATAGGCACATTAGAAACTTTGCACATACACTACGAATTGGGTCCGTTACAGCACCTCTAGTATACTAGGCACTTATCTAATACTCCTTTAAACATGGGAATCTCGTTACAGCACCTCTAGTATACTAGGCACATATCTAATATATACTCCTTTAAACATGGGAATCTCATTACAGCACCTCTAGTATACTAGGCACGTATCTAATACTCCTTTAAACATGGGAATCTCATTACAGAACCTCTAGTATACTAGACACGTGTCTGATAGCTCTCCTTTAAACGTATGAATGATAGAATATATTGAACACACTATTTCAGTACCATCTTGCAGTTCCTGCCTATTCCCCTGTAGCCCTCCTCTTGAAATAAACTCACAATATTGGTGCAACATATAAATATGCATGCAGGGTTGTGGTATGTGGTGTTGTCCCATGAACTTCTTGACTTACTTTTACGTAGTCCGAGGGTATCTTAAACACTTCAGGTGGAGTGGTGCAACACTCGTATTTGTCCAGCGTCACGAGAGCAGTAACCGTTGGAAAGACAGGGATATCTGTTGCAAAATAACAAATTGTTTTCACACAACACCTGGAGCAATATCAGGGACACCACTTAATTAAGCTTGGCTCAAAATGACTATAAAAACAGATGCAATGCAAATCACAACCAGTTAGACGATCCTTTACCAGTGAGTAATCATTTTATGTCGGGTTTTTCCTCTCATCTTGAAAAACTGGCAAGATTGCTATTGCTGTTAGAGTGAGCCCCTTGGCAAAGACTAGATGGTCTCTACAGCCTTCTTTAGGGACTTGGTAACAGTTGCACCACCAACCAAACAGCTGGTTGGTGTTACTCTGCTTGATTTCATTGCTAGCATATAGCAGGTGAGCTACTCTGCTTGATTTCATTGCTAGCACACAGCAGGTGAGTTACTCTGCTTGACTTCATTGCTAGCACACAGCGGGTGAGTTACTCTGCTTGACTTCATTGCTAACACATAGCAGGTGAGTTACTCTGCTTGACTTCATTGCTAACACACAGCAGGTGAGTTACTCTGCTTGACTTCATTGCTAGTACACAGCAGGTAAGCTACTCTGCTTGACTTCATTGCTAACACAGCAGATAAGCTACTTTGCTTGACTTCACACAGCAGGTGACTTACTCTGCTTGACTTCATTGCTAACACACAGCAGGTGAGTTACTCTGCTTCATTTCATTGCTAGCACACAGCAGGTGAGCTACTCTGCTTGACTTCATTGCTAACACACAGCAGGTGAGTTACTCTGCTTGACTTCATTGCTAGCACACAGCAGGTGAGCTACTCTGCTTGACTTCATTGCTAGCACACAGCAGGTGAGTTACTCTGCTTGACTTCATTGCTAGCACAGCAGGTGAGTTACTCTGCTTGACTTCATTGCTAGCACACAGCAGGTGAGTTACTCTGCTTGACTTAAACATAGCAGGTGAGTTACTCTGCTTGACTGCAGGTGAGTTACTCTGCTTGACTTCATTGCTAGCACACAGCAGGTGAGTTACTCTGCTTCATTTCATTGCTAGCACACAGCAGGTGAGCTACTCTGCTTGATTTCATTGCTAGCACACAGCAGGTGAGCTACTCTGCTTGACTTCATTGCTAACACACAGCAGGTGAGTTACTCTGCTTTACTCTGCTTGACTTCATTGCTAGCACACAGCAGGTGAGTTACTCTGCTTGACTTCATTGCTAACACACAGCAGGTGAGTTACTCTGCTTGACTTCATTGCTAGCACACAGCAGGTGAGTTACTCTGCTTGACTTCATTGCTAGCACACAGCAGGTGAGTTACTCTGCTTGACTTCATTGCTAAGGTAAGCTACTCTGCTTGACTTCATTGCTAGCACACAGCAGGTGAGTTACTAAAGCCAGTTTGAATGTTGACAAGGTTTACAGTCCTTGACAATCTTCATCCGTAACCAATCAAAAGGTAGTTACAGCAAGTCATTAATTGGACCCTGTTGTTTAATAATATGCCTTGTCCATCCATCCGTTAGTGTGTCGCAGTTACATGCATATGCAGACCAAAAATCATTCCTTCGTCTTGACTACAGGAAATCCTGGAAAACGGTCTGTCCGCCTGTGTGTGCACCATGGTTATACACATGCACACCATTACGGACTCCTGGAGAAAGTGCAGAATGGCTATTCCACGAGCTGCACAGCATTGAACAACAACTCTACAGCATGTAACAGAAAGCAGGAGAGCTGCAGCAGAGAGACAGAGAAGGAGGAGGGATGCAGCAAGTGAAGCTGCGCGAGAAACTGCAAGAAGAGTTGGCTGGGCAAGACAAGGTGAGTGGGGAGTTGATACCAACAGAGAAACTGAGGATCTATCCCAGAACAAATGACACTTCACAGAGCAGAAATTTCAGTTGAGTGCAAGGGATGAGGAGAGAACTAAAGACTGCATTGTCAGAGAGTACAAGGGATTAAGAGAGAGCAGAAGGAGAGAGAACTGAGGGATGTACTATTATCTATTATCATCACTGATAGTTGCAGGGCTGCTGCCAGAGGTTGTGTAAGGGATGAAGAGAGAGCAGCAAACACTGGTAGCAGGAGAGAACTGGGAGCTGCATTCAGCATCAAGGGGTCAGGCAAGGAATAACTATCACCAAAAGCATTCTCATGAGTATTTTTTTCATCATCACCACATGACCCCTTCTAGTACTTCTAGCATATTTGTTGTGTATTATTAAATCACAAAACCAACATTATAGCATAATGGTAGATGATGTAAAGAACGATGCTCTTGAAAAGAGTTGTAATTTACTAAAAAAATTTTTTTTGTAAATGATAATAAACACCTCCCAACCATAACACAAAACATTTATATACCTCGCAGAGTTTCTGCGGGTACTCGCTATTATTATTATCATTCTTCTTCTTATTATTAATTATTACTATTATTAATATTATTATTATATTATTGTTATTATTATTATTATTACTACTACTACTACTACTACTATTTATTATTATTATGCATATATCATCATCATCATCATCATCATTAACTCTTACACTGCGTTTGTCACAGCGTTTGTGACAACAATCCACCCCACGTACGCAGTACGCAGCTCCTGTGACAAGCAATTTACCACGTGTGTCACAGCATCTGTGACATGATATTTCTTGTTGCATAGCTCCGTGGATTGTCTGTTTTATAGTCTGTACTTACTAGGCAAGGTTGATGGGTTTATAATCAAACTTGGGATTGCATCATCATCATCTCCATGAATAACATAAAAAATTAAAAAAACAGCCGTTTTATTTCGTGGTTCATTTCCAGCTGTGCAAATAAGAAACATGGTGTGTATTTTTATCAAAAACAAACACAAATATGGATCTGCAGGCAGTATTGGAGGCTCTTTCTGATATTGAGAATGACTTTGAAAGTGACAGTGAACTAGATGATGTGGAAGAAGATGAACTAGATGATATTGGAAGAAGATGAACTATATGATGTGGAAGAATGGCCTGGAGGATGCGGTCCCTGAAGAAATGGAAGATGCTAATGGCAGCAGTAGTGTAGATGAGACTGATGGGGAAATGGATGTGGAAACTGGCCATACGAGTGGAAATTCTTCAAGTGGGCTTGTCAGGTGCAAAGAAGTTGACAACATTATGAGCCTCACCGAGCGTTTGTACACAGAAACTCCTGGTTCAAATTTGCCAGATGATGATGTTGAGCCCAAGGATATTTCTTCCCCTGTTCTTTGCAGACGAGGTTTTTGACCTAGTAGTGCGTGAAACAAATATTTATGCACAAATTCTGATCGTAAACAGGCCACTTACGGTTCGCTCAGGTTCAGTGTACTACTGTCAGACTTGCTCTGACCACCCACCTCTACATCCAGAAGAGTGCTTCAAAGAGTACCACACAGCCAAGATCCTGAAGAAACCAAGAGCAACACAGTGAACTCATGACTATATTGTTATTCAATGACTATATTGTTATTCAATTATCTTCTTATAAAACATTGTAGCAAGGTATTTAAATGGAATTTTGCTTTTATTATTGCTGACAATCTTGTTATTGTAGCTAGATAGCTATATAGCCAGGTAAGTTTTAGTACACAATGTAACAAAAATAGCTCCCACCAACCTAAATTGCCAATCATATAGCTACCACACAGCATACAGACAAATCTAGCATACTTTGCATAGTCTAAGCAGCCGACTAACATACAAAAATAGCGTAGAAGCTACCATGACTAGTTTCTAAACAAAGGTATAACAATAGAGTCAATACGATGGGTTTTTTTAAACTGGCTATCGAATACTTACAGTTTGCTGAGATAACCAATGTTCCCTGGATGTGTCTCTGTTGTTTGGTCAATTTTGGAGTAGTAAATATGCCGTAGGAGCAACTAACAACAGACCGTTTCTTCCCCATGCGATCGCACAAGGTTTAAAAAAACAATGCCGCACCCAGATGGTTGCTTCCGGTTTGAGTATATATATATAACGCACGTACGATTATTGTGACATTTTCAATTGACGCCGCGTAAGTGTTAATACTATTATCACTATTATTATCACTATTATTGGAGAGTGGTAGCAGCACCGCCCATATTAGTTTGACCCGTTTTTAAGTGCAAATAAGTTTTATATCTCGGCTAAAACTCACTTTAGCAGCTTCTTCGTATCCTAAATGGCAATTTAGACTTTAACCTTAAGAGCGCACCTCAAACCCTTCACAAAGGAAGTAAACGAGAAGTCCCAAAAACAATGAAATTCATCTTCAAGATCTTGTATGTCTACTTCTCCCCCACACACATATATACCCCCACACACATAACTTGCACACAATATATCGACTCATAAGTTTTACTACCAGAAGACTCCAAACTGTTGATGCATTGCAACTACTCATCTGTTCAGTTTCAGCAAAATCCCCCCAAATTGGTAAAGGTCATCAATGCCATAAACATGTTTGTGAACATGCAGTATCGAGTCTGGCTGAGCTGAGCCAGCAAGCAGGTAATCAGTTAGTTTTCCTCTTGTGACAATAGCTAACAGCGCAGGCCTTCAACAAAACCAGGTAGCTACTTATAATGCACGTGTCTATGAGCATTTGAACACATATATAGGCATGTCGTGTATATAGTATAACAAACATGGCAAAAAATGTTAGTTCTGGTGTTACACTGCGTAACTTCCTGTAAGTGGTGGCTTAACTATAAAAACACAAATAGAAACGAGACACAATGTTTTAAACGAGCGTAAACCACAAACACTTTCAATAATGAAGACCAATATATACTAAAATTGCATTATATTAATAGGTAAAGGGTCCCATCAATGTTTGTCATCTACATTGGTAAACTTTTCTTTTCTATTGGACTGACGAGTCGAGACAATAATGTCTTGTTTTTAAATGAAACGTTTTTATCTTGTCATTACCATCGTCGTCGTTACCGTCATCATTATTGTACGAGATGAATCAACTCTCAATGAACTCTCAGTTAACATAATCACATTACAATCACCTCAATAATCAACTTCAAATTGTATTCTCTCGACGTTTCGACTAGATGCTCTAGCCTTCATTCCTGATGAAGGCTAGAGCATCTAGTCGAAACGTCGAGAGAATACAATTTGAAGTTGATTATTGAGAAGGGTATTGTAATGAGATGAATCAAGTGGACATACACACACACACACACACCTAGCTTGACGGGGAAGCCTGGAGGCAGCTTGAGGTCCACAAACTGTCGTAGCTTGTGGAAGTGTTTATAAGGAGCCACCACTTCCAAGATATCCAGTAGCCTGCAACAGAAAGAAATAATATCACTATAGAACAGACGTTGCCAAAGTCTCCATCTACATTCATCTGTCCTACCAAGATCCACTTCTTAATAATACAGTTTCTATTTATGGGTTGAGTAAATATTCAACTCAGATGTTCCATGAGGACATCTCTACTATGTGTGAAATTATTGTTTCCATGGCGACCTTAATTACCGTAATATGGCTTCCTGAAATCAACTACTCTTTAAAATTCTGTAGTTCATCTCCTAGCCATATTACACACCAATAATGGTACATGAGTCCGTATACACAAATTTTGGTAAAACAAATTTCAATAATAATTCAAAAATTCGAAATAAAAATTCACAACCTTCACAAGAACATTCACAAAACCTGTTAATTACAAGCTCCATAGAACTGTAGACAGATGCTTAAAATAATTATCTCTGACAAAGTCGCAACCAATTAACAATTACACATTTAAAAAAATCATACGATGATGCTTGTAAGCTTTTAATTATTCTCTACTTCTACTCCGCCTTGTAATCTTCCCTATATGCCTTGCATATTCTACTGCTCCAGCCTTGTAATCTTCCCTGTGTGCCTTGCATATTCTACTGCTCCAGCCTAGTAATCTTCCCTATATGCCTTGCATATTCTACTGCTCCAGCCTTGTAATCTTCCCTGTGTGCCTTGCATATTCTACTGCTCCAGCCTAGTAATCTTCCTTACATATTCTACTGCTCCAGCCTTGTAATCTTCCGTGTGCCTTGCATATTCTACTGCTCCAGCCTTGTAATCTTCCCTGTGTGCCTTGCATATTCTACTGCTCCAGCCTAGTAATCTTCCCTATATGCCTTGCATATTCTACTGCTCCAGCCTTGTAATCTTCCCTGTGTGCCTTGCATATTCTACTGCTCCAGCCTAGTAATCTTCCTTACATATTCTACTGCTCCAGCCTTGTAATCTTCCCGTGTGCCTTGCATATTCTACTGCTCCAGCCTTGTAATCTTCCCTGTGTGCCTTGCATATTCTACTGCTCCAGCCTTGTAATCTCCCCTGTATGCCTTGCATATTCACATGCTTTTGGAAATAGTTCCTAATGCTGTCATGGTAACTTCATGGTCCAGGTAAAGTTAAATTTGTGTGGATACTGTGTGTGTACAATCACTTGGCTTGTCCCCACATAAGTACTTAGACCCACTGTCACTCAAAGGGAGAGGGGGGAGGGGAGGAGGTTGGGGGGGAGGGGGTAGGGGAAGTTGGGGGGAGAGGTTGGGGGGAGGGGGAGGAAAGTGTGGTTGGTTGGAGAGGAATTGCAGCAATATAATATTAGGAAAAAACAGTTACTAATTGTTTAAGTGCAATCTACAAGGGTTGAGGTCACTAATGGAAGTTACTAATGTGTAGGGTGGTTTTTCAGTTGTTACAATTTGAGGGGTGTTCCAAATAGAGGAATTCTGCACCCAGCAACCTCTGTGTCATGGCTGAATTTGACTGCCCTCCAAGTAGGAGGAAGCCAAGAAGAAGTGTCCCATTACGTAAAATAACTCCTGAAGCAAGAGCTAAGCTGTTCAAAGAGGATTTGTACGCTGATGGTGGTGTCTTCCTTTGCAAGATTTGTGGTCGTAGCTTAGACTTGGTTATATTTGACACTATCAAGGCTCATCTTTCCAGAAAGGAAGCCAAAATGAAGCATCCTGCATGCAATTTCTACAAAGCTTTTGGTATGTTTGACCCTCGCCAGCTATCTATTGTTGGACATGCCATCAGTAGCTATGGTGATGAGATCAAAGCTCTGCACAACCTTCCACAGAGCAGCTGTTAGAGGAGTGATGGATTTATAACCAGTTTAAGGAATATGCTATCTCCACCCACTTAGATCTCCCTAAATTCTGGCATGGTATGAGAGATCGGTTTCCACTGCTTGCTGCTGAAGCTACAACCATGGTTGCCTATCAGTCAGTTAATGTGGAGAGGAGTGTCTCCCAGCATAAACATCCTGAACAACTGGAGGAGCCTCACAGAGGAAAATACTAAATGATTACTCATGCTGTATACACATATATATATACATATACATATGCATACTAAACAGTATGTATGTATGTACAGTAGGCCACTGTATATATATATATACACTACATGTAAGTGCATACTAGATAGTATGTATGTATGTACAGTAAGAGGCCACTGTATATATATATACACTACATGTAAGTGCATACTAGATAGTGTGTATGTATGTACAGTAAGAGGCCACTGTATATATATATATACACTACATGTAAGTGCATACTAGATAGTATGTATGTATGTACAGTAGGCCACTGTATATATATATACACTATGTATGTGCATACTAGATAGTGTGTATGTATGTACAGTAAGAGGCCACTGTATATATATATACACTACATGTAAGTGCATACTAGATAGTGTGTATGTATGTACAGTAAGAGGTACTTATCTCACATCATTTATCCGAACATACCAGTCAACAAAACACTACATGAAGCTCCGCCCACAGAAATGCTATACATCTTCCATTTTGCAGGGGAAATTCATGTGCACAGCAAATATACATAACCTTGGGCCAAGTGTGGAACAGCATCCAGCAGTTTTCTTTCAGTTCTTCTTGAAGACAGCATGGCTGGACCTATTCTCCTCATCGATGATGTACAACAAGCTCAAGAGCCGTGGTATTTGTGAGGAATGGGAGGAGTTTAGCTAGAGTAGCAGTGGAATGCTATGTTGGAAAGTGGAGTGTCCAGGGTTTCATGAGCAAGGAGAAGCTGAAGACCTTCCTCACTGAAGTTCAGTCATAATATTCAGTTACTTATCTGAACACCCTCTGGTCCCAACACTTCAGATAAGTGGCCTCCTGCTGTGTATCTTCTATGCATGGTCAAACCACTGGTCCTCCCTGCTCTGTGTATCTTCTATGCATGGTCAAACCACTGGTCCTCCCTGCTCTGTGTATCTTCTATGCATGGTCAAACCACTGGTCCTGCCTGCTGTGTATCTTCTATGCATGGTCAAACCACTGGTCCTCCCTGCTCTGTGTATCTTCTATGCATGGTCAAACCACTGGTCCTCCCTGCTCTGTGTATCTTCTATGCATGGTCAAACCACTGGTCCTGCCTGCTCTGTATCTTCTATGCATGGTCAAACCACTGGTCCTCCCTGCTATGTATCTTCTATGCATGGTCAAACCACTGGTCCTGCCTGCTGTGTGTCTTCTATGCATGGTCAAACCACTGGTCCTCCCTGCTGTGTATCTTCTATGCATGGTCAAACCACTGGTCCTCCCTGCTGTGTATCTTCTATGCATGGTCAAACCACTGGTCCTGCCTGCTCTGTGTATCTTCTATGCATGGTCAAACCACTGGTCCTCCCTGCTGTGTATCTTCTATGCATGGTCAAACCACTGGTCCTCCCTGCTGTGTATCTTCTATGCATGGTCAAACCACTGGTCCTCCCTGCTCTGTATCTTCTATGCATGGTCAAACCACTGGTCCTGCTGCTCTGTGTCTTCTATGCATGGTCAAACCACTGGTCCTCCCTGCTGTGTATCTTCTATGCATGATCAAACCACTGGTCCTGCTGCTCTGTGTCTTCTATGCATGGTCAAACCACTGGTCCTCCCTGCTCTGTATCTTCTATGCATGGTCAAACCACTGGTCCTCCCTGCTATGTATCTTCTATGCATGGTCAAACCACTGGTCCTCCCTGCTCTGTATCTTCTATGCATGGTCAAACCACTGGTCCTCCCTGCTGAGTGTCTTCTATGCATGGTCAAACCACTGGTCCTCCCTGCTCTGTGTCTTCTATGCATGGTCAAACCACTGGTCCTCCCTGCTGTGTATCTTCTATGCATGGTCAAACCACTGGTCCTCCCTGCTCTGTGTGTCTTCTATGCATGGTCAAACCACTGGTCCTCCCTGCTGTGTATCTTCTATGCATGGTCAAACCACTGGTCCTCCCTGCTGTGTATCTTCTATGCATGGTCAAACCACTGGTCCTCCCTGCTCTGTATCTTCTATGCATGGTCAAACCACTGGTCCTCCCTGCTCTGTATCTTCTATGCATGGTCAAACCACTGGTCCTCCCTGCTCTGTATCTTCTATGCATGGTCAAACCACTGGTCCTCCCTGCTCTGTATCTTCTATGCATGGTCAAACCACTGGTCCTCCCTGCTCTGTATCTTCTATGCATGGTCAAACCACTGGTCCTCCCTGCTGTGTATCTTCTATGCATGGTCAAACCACTGGTCCTCCCTGCTGTGTATCTTCTATGCATGGTCAAACCACTGGTCCTGCCTGCTCTGTATCTTCTATGCATGGTCAAACCACTGGTCCTCCCTGCTGAGTGTCTTCTATGCATGATCAAACCACTGGTCCTCCCTGCTGTGTATCTTCTATGCATGGTCAAACCACTGGTCCTCCCTGCTCAGTGTCTTCTATGCATGGTCAAACCACTGGTCCTGCCTGCTCTGTGTATCTTCTATGCATGGTCAAACCACTGGTCCTCCCTGCTCTGTATCTTCTATGCATGGTCAAACCACTGGTCCTGCCTGCTCAGTGTCTTCTATGCATGGTCAAACCACTGGTCCTCCCTGCTGTGTATCTTCTATGCATGATCAAACCACTGGTCCTGCCTGCTGTGTATCTTCTATGCATGATCAAACCACTGGTCCTGCCTGCTGTGTGTCTTCTATGCATGGTCAAACCACTGGTCCTGCCTGCTCTGTGTGTCTTCTATGCATGATCAAACCACTGGTCCTGCCTGCTCTGTGTATCTTCTATGCATGGTCAAACCACTGGTCCTCCCTGCTCTGTATCTTCTATGCATGGTCAAACCACTGGTCCTCCCTGCTGTGTGTCTTCTATGCATGGTCAAACCACTGGTCCTCCCTGCTCTGTATCTTCTATGCATGGTCAAACCACTGGTCCTCCCTGCTCTGTATCTTCTATGCATGGTCAAACCACTGGTCCTCCCTGCTGTGTATCTTCTATGCATGGTCAAACCACTGGTCCTGCCTGCTCAGTGTCTTCTATGCATGGTCAAACCACTGGTCCTCCCTGCTGTGTATCTTCTATGCATGGTCAAACCACTGGTCCTCCCTGCTATGTATCTTCTATGCATGGTCAAACCACTGGTCCTCCCTGCTGTGTATCTTCTATGCATGGTCAAACCACTGGTCCTGCCTGCTCTGTGTCTTCTATGCATGATCAAACCACTGGTCCTCCCTGCTATGTATCTTCTATGCATGGTCAAACCACTGGTCCTCCCTGCTCTGTGTATCTTCTATGCATGGTCAAACCACTGGTCCTCCCTGCTCTGTATCTTCTATGCATGGTCAAACCACTGGTCCTCCCTGCTCTGTGCGTCTTCTATGCATGGTCAAACCACTGGTCCTCCCTGCTGTGTGTCTTCTATGCATGGTCAAACCACTGGTCCTCCCTGCTCTGTGTATCTTCTATGCATGGTCAAACCACTGGTCCTCCCTGCTGTGTGTCTTCTATGCATGGTCAAACCACTGGTCCTCCCTGCTCTGTGTATCTTCTATGCATGGTCAAACCACTGGTCCTCCCTGCTCTGTATCTTCTATGCATGGTCAAACCACTGGTCCTCCCTGCTCTGTGTATCTTCTATGCATGGTCAAACCACTGGTCCTCCCTGCTCTGTGTATCTTCTATGCATGGTCAAACCACTGGTCCTCCCTGCTCAGTGTCTTCTATGCATGGTCAAACCACTGGTCCTGCCTGCTCTGTATCTTCTATGCATGGTCAAACCACTGGTCCTCCCTGCTCTGTATCTTCTATGCATGGTCAAACCACTGGTCCTCCCTGCTCTGTATCTTCTATGCATGGTCAAACCACTGGTCCTCCCTGCTCTGTATCTTCTATGCATGGTCAAACCACTGGTCCTCCCTGCTCTGTATCTTCTATGCATGGTCAAACCACTGGTCCTCCCTGCTCAGTGTCTTCTATGCATGATCAAACCACTGGTCCTCCCTGCTCAGTGTCTTCTATGCATGGTCAAACCACTGGTCCTCCCTGCTCAGTGTCTTCTATGCATGATCAAACCACTGGTCCTCCCTGCTCTGTATCTTCTATGCATGGTCAAACCACTGGTCCTGCCTGCTCTGTATCTTCTATGCATGGTCAAACCACTGGTCCTGCCTGCTCAGTGTCTTCTATGCATGATCAAACCACTGGTCCTGCCTGCTCTGTGTATCTTCTATGCATGGTCAAACCACTGGTCCTCCCTGCTCTGTGTATCTTCTATGCATGGTCAAACCACTGGTCCTCCCTGCTGTGTGTCTTCTATGCATGGTCAAACCACTGGTCCTGCCTGCTCTGTATCTTCTATGCATGGTCAAACCACTGGTCCTCCCTGCTCTGTATCTTCTATGCATGGTCAAACCACTGGTCCTCCCTGCTCTGTGTATCTTCTATGCATGGTCAAACCACTGGTCCTCCCTGCTCTGTGTATCTTCTATGCATGGTCAAACCACTGGTCCTCCCTGCTGTGTGTCTTCTATGCATGATCAAACCACTGGTCCTGCCTGCTCTGTGTATCTTCTATGCATGGTCAAACCACTGGTCCTCCCTGCTCTGTGTATCTTCTATGCATGGTCAAACCACTGGTCCTCCCTGCTGTGTGTCTTCTATGCATGATCAAACCACTGGTCCTCCCTGCTCTGTATCTTCTATGCATGATCAAACCACTGGTCCTGCCTGCTCTGTATCTACTATGCATGGTCAAACCACTGGTCCTTCTGTCTGAAAATCTGCATGAAGATCAGCTCCATCCCAAAGATAGTTACAGGCTAGGCAATTGATTTTACTGACAGCTGTAACCATGGCAATTCGTTCTTAATCAAAGGCCTATATACGGACTAAAAGGGAAAATCATGTGATCTCCACTTAACCTTAGCTCAGAATAAAGAGAAAGATATTGTAACAATGAGAAGAGGATTGAGTGTTTCTTAAGGAGCAGCAACGTGCCTCCCAAATGTCCTGCGCACGTCCTTCACGGCACACCTCGAAGGCTGACAAAGCCTAGAGTGACAGACTTCATGAAACCAAAGAACACGATGAGTGCACCTTCAAGACTTGTGTTCAATAAGCTCATGCCACATAAAGTGTGGACCCAAGAGGAATGAATGTGATGGCTGGCTGGAATGTGATGGCTGGCTCCAACAAATGCACAGAAGGAAAGCAGCGAAACACTAACAACAGACTGATGAGATGAGACAGGACCTGCTCCAACAGATGACGAGCACATCAGCTGCCTGTCTCCTGCAAGGGACTGATGAGATGAGATGGTCCAACAGATGAGCACATCAGCTTCCTGTCTCCTGCAAGGGACTGATGAGATGAGACAGGACCTGCTCCAACAGTCCAGTCACATGACCGACTGAAACCTGCAAAGACTGTGCTACAACAAATAAATGGAAGGGAAGAGCTGCATGCTGCTCAGGAGGTGTGGTTTTACTTCAACCTCCAAATCCACTCCCCCCTCCGAACTCTGCCGTCTGACTCCACAGTTGAGTCGAGACACTTCCTGAGGGCATCTACTCCTGCAACTCCTCCTTCCAGATGATCGTTTGGTGCTAATATCACTGTAACTTTAAGCCCATTACTGAGGTACGGGGTAGGCACATCACTGCACTCGCTCCCAACAGA
The DNA here is from genome assembly GCA_028752905.1 of Cladorhizidae sp. MBARI D1340-BT2. Taxonomy (NCBI): domain Eukaryota; kingdom Metazoa; phylum Porifera; class Demospongiae; order Poecilosclerida; family Cladorhizidae; species Cladorhizidae sp. MBARI D1340-BT2. The sequence goes on from JAQNBH010000011.1 coordinate 14,348,095, forward strand.
CATCCTTTATTTCTTCAGCTCCATTTCTTGTTGTCCCAAGAAGAGAACTCTTAACCTCGATATTACCAGGACGATCCTATCCTTGCAACAATCCACAAGAACCAAAGCTTCGAGTGTACCTAGAAAATGCTTCATCACCTGACTTCAAAGCCATCATTGATACTATCACATGATCTCCAGGCCAACATGTCAATAGCTTCAATGCATCTTCAACCAATTAAGTTGCTTTTAGCTTTTGCAGGACCAGAAAATGTTGTGAGACATCATTCTTCGGCATAAATCTGGTACCACAACACAAACTCAAAGAAGTCGTGATGCACTGCAACACCCACGAATGTGTTTATGGGAAAGATGATTACCATTTTTGGCATCGAAGCTCACCTCACCTCCCAGTTGCCAGAAATAAAAGATGGCAACCATTTTGGCATCGTGCAAGCTCACCTCACCTCCTAGTTACCAGAAATACTCACAGGAAAGATGGCAACCATTTTGGCATCGTGCAAGCTCACCCCAACAGCAGGCTCCCAGTTGGCACAAGGACTGCATTGTGCATTAACTTCTGTTGCCACAGATTCACGGGGCACTCTGGTGCCAGGACCTATTCCACCAGTATGCAGTCGATACTTCTGCCAAGATAGTCAACTTCTCTACTCAAAACACACCAGAAGGAACTACATTACAATCAGCCTCTCAGACGACAACAACAATAGTGATAGTGGTGATGATTACATTGGATGACAGCCTAAGCATCCTTCCATCCAGCATCACAGGAGCCATAGCTCTATGCATCCTTCCATCCAGCATCACAGAGCCATAGCTCTAGGCATCCTTCCATCCAGCATCACAGGAGCCATAGCTCTAGGCATCCTTCCATCCAGCATCACAGGACCCATAGCTCTAGGCATCCTTCCATCCAGCATCACAGGAGAGCCATAGCTCTAGGCATCCTTCCATCCAGCATCACAGGTGCCATAGCTGTAGGCATCCTTCCATCCAGCATCACAGGAGCCATAGCTCTAGGCATCCTTCCATCCAGCATCACAGGAGCCATAGCTCTGAGCATCCTTACATCCAGCATCACAGGACCCATAGCTCTATGCATCCTTCCATCCAGCATCACAGGAGCCATAGCTCTAGGAATCCTCCCATCCAGCATCACAGGAGCCATAGCTGTAGGCATCCTTCCATCCAGCATCACAGGAGCCATAGCTGTAGGCATCCTTCCATCCAGCATCACAGGAGCCATAGCTCTGAGCATCCTTCCATCCAGCATCACAGGACCCATAGCTCTATGCATCCTCCCATCCAGCATCACAGGAGCCATAGCTCTATGCATCCTTCCATCCAGCATCACAGGAGCCATAGCTCTATGCATCCTTCCATCCAGCATCACAGGAGCCATAGCTCTATGCATCCTTCCATAGGATGCCGTAGCCCTAACCAAGCAAACACAGGACACCCTAACCCTAGCCTTGCCTAGCTACAGTCACACAGGACACCCTAACCCTAGCCTTGCCTAGCTACAGTCCTGATGGTTAGAGCATTGAGTCGAAATGTCGAGAAGCAAATTTAAGTTATCGATAAAATGTACCACCACCAGCTAGATGACCCTTTACCATTCAAAATCTTGCATGATTCTAAATGGTAAAGGGTCACCAACTGGTTGTGGTCGACATGGGTACACACTTGTTTCTTTTCCCGTCAATCCATGTTTGAAACATCTTTTTTTCCCTCCACCTAATCCTCCAACGTTACGACAGGAGAGGACCACGCAAGAAAATCAGAGAGGTGAACCATTCCTTTGAAACACTTGATCTAACCTATGAACTTCTTGTCACTTTGTCGTTGAAGTCAGCCCAGGCCCAGCTGCAGCCTCCTTGGCAACGGTTGCCCAGGAGAACTCTACAACTAACCAAACATAGCAGATGTTATTCTATACCATGTCTATCACTCAAGTACACACAACATTCGTGCGTAACACACAACATTCGATGCGTAGTTGCTTCCATTTGAAGATCATTCATCTCCAAATCAACTATTCAGATTCAGCTGCATAGCATAGCTTGCGTTTCGAAGGATGATTCTGACCCACTTCAGTTCATTAAAGAAATGGTATGTCAACTAGTTGATAGCATCGTCGACGATGACTATTAGCCACACCTTTTCCTCGCCACCGAGAAAAGGATTAGTTGTGGATGTGCATTGGAACATTTGGAGTCTTCCGGAACTACAATTTCTCTGAAGGGACATACATACTGCATGCAAGGTATGCGAGGAGGGGGAGGGGCTATGGAGATGAATTTTACGGTTTTTCACATTTCACATGTTTTGATGGTCTTAACGGGTTTAGTCGGCCGGTTTCCAACCTTAGCAAAGGATTCAAGGCTCTCTGGGAAGTGCTTTCAGAGCTAATAGTAGCCGAAATATAGGAAGCTAAGAAGCTACCAGTGAGGGTTAGCCAAAACATGAGCTCCATTTTTTTTTGGAGGGGGGGGGGGGGGGGGGGGAGGGATTGGAAAGAAAAAAAAGGTCCACCAATACAGGGAGTATCAGCATGCTCCTTGATAATAAAGGGTTACCTAAATCATTTGTGGCTGTAGCTAGAGAGTTCTGTAAAGTGATAGGAAGGTTCCTGTTGATGCTGACAGTCAGATAAGCATGAGGTCCATTAGCTCACTGTGACTCTCCTGTCACCAACTCACAGAAGTGTCTTGGTCATGGTTGCAAGCAGAACAAGAAACTACTAATCTGCTGCAGCAACTCTCTGGACATCTGCACAGGAATGCAAGTCTGGTGACAGTGCTAGAGATGGAAGCAGACCGAGGGTGAACTACCCAACTGATTTTCTAAGCACCCTGCAGTCATCAGGTGTCAAAGTTGGAGCACCAACCATGCTTCTCGGAAACTTGGACCCACTTGAAGCTGTGGATTGGAACATGGCTGCACACCATATGTTCTTGAAATGCAAACCATCTCGAGGAAGGTGTGCCAAGGATGAGAATAGCCACAACATTCCCTGTCATGCAATTTCCTTGGAAACGGAATGAGCACCAATACTCCTCGAGCCAAACACTAAACATTACAAGACTGGAACTGTTTCTTGGAAAACATGTTTTCCCCCCCCCCTCTACAGGGTCAGCTGTAGACATGCTGGGTGTTCCAGAGAGGGCATGCATTACAGAAAAGATCTCCATATTCCTGCTCCACAAGACAAGCAACACTGCCTGTCAAGAAGCATTGAGGTAGCAACATGTTGCTGTAAACACACACACACCAGCCTTTCCTGTCAGCTATGCAGCAAAAAACAAACAATAACATTTTCCTTTGGTATGATGGCCTATTGGGGGGGGGGGGGGGTCAGAGGGCTTGCGGGGGTTATTAAGGTCTTGATTTGTTGTTCGTCCCTCTGGCTTGTTCCTGCTATCTGGTAAGGGGTTTCCAACTATTACCATGCAGTCCGTTCTCAGTATCTTCTGCCAGGCATTCTCTCGATCATTCCATGACAACCCATTCCTGATTTATACATTATTAAGGTGGGTGTTATTTTCAGGGTCAGCAGTATCCATGTTGGGTGTTCCAGAGACGGATGCACATGGTTCATGGGTGAACGTACGGTAAATACATAGATAGATAGATAGATAGATAGATAGATAGATAGGTAGGTAGGTAGGTAGGTAGATAGATAGGTAGATAGATAGACATGCAATGAGGGCAGCACCATGCTTTCCATCCCACTCCACACCGAGGGCTCGTCCCCATTCAGCCTTAACAGGCAATGCAGAAGTTGGTGGATGGATTGTGAGATGGAATATGGGACATTGAGGGTTTGGAAGGGGAGAGGGGAGGAGGGGGTGGGGGGGGGGAGGGAGTGAGAGGAGAGGGTGGGAGGAGGGGTGGGAGGAGGGGTTGGGAGGAGAGGGTGGGAGGAGGGAGTGGGAGGAGGGGTGGGAGGAGGGGTTGGGAGGAGAGGGTGGGAGGAGGGGTGGGAGGAGGGGTTGGGAGGAGAGGGTGGGAGGAGGGAGTGGGAGGAGGGGTGGGAGGAAGAGAGGGGGGGAGGAGGTGTGGGGTAGGTGGGAGGCAGACTTCAAGCTGCTAACATAAAAATATCAACCACAAAGTCAATGAACCTATGCACACACCTGTTTCTTCCTTCCCTTTCACTCTCCACTTGGATTCAGCCCAGTGCAAATCAAAGGCTTGAAGGAAGGCGCCTTCTAGTGTGATCAACTGTAGCTTACATAATGTCCAAGTTCAGCAGCTTTGATGCAATTTCTCTTGCATGTCCTGGTAGCATTTTGAATGCAGC